>JAHLJT010002406.1:26387982-26494568 GCA_031308135.1 Acheta domesticus | reverse complement strand
TGCTTATGGCTTAATTAAAATTCATAAAGAAAATATCCTGCCAGGCCTGTTTCATCGCTGGACATTCCTGTTTATCTTATGTAAATTCTTGAATGGGCTTTTCACACCTTTATTAAGTAAAGATTATGTGTATTTGATTCAGTATGGCTTGGAATTAATTGAAAATATGTCTTTAATGTCTTTTCTTAAAGAATTTTTGTTATGCATAATTTAATTGAATGTACTCCTGTGGATGAGATTCTGTTAGTTCTAAGAGTAATAATAAATTTTTTTGTTCCATTGTTAACAACCAAATATATAAATAGATAGAAGGTTCCGTATAGGAGGACCTTTTGAGTTCTCTTGTAGCTTGAGTTTTGTGTGTAAAACTAAAAACTGAAGTACTTGAAAACATGATTATGTGTTATATGTTAGATATGTTGATGATACGCTTTTAATAGTCTCAGACCATCAAATTGACTTTTTTAAATAAATTTAATGCTTCTAATGTGAATATTAAGTTCACATTAGAACAAGAAGTAAATAAACATCTGCATGTTTTAGATTTAACATTAATAAGAAACAGATTTTGAGATCAAATCTAATTGGTTTCAAAGGGAATATTTTCAGGTCTCATGTTACGTTTTTAAGTCAAAGCATCCAATTGGGATTAAGAAATCAATTGTATACAATCTTGTTAATTGGGCAGTGAAATTGTCAGCTCCGCTATTTCATAGCCAAAATTTAGAGAAATTAAAAAATATTCTTATAATGATTATCCTTCACACTTTACTGATAGATTGATAAAAAGGAGAATGTGAATTATTAGAAATAAAATGAATAATAGCATTGTTTCAGAACAGCAGAATATGAGTAATGAGGTAAATGACAATTTTTCTGCCTTCCTTTTTTTATATCTATTATCTTCACAATGAATTCAAAGTTTGAGACCAATTTGGCTTCAATGTAGTGAATAAAATAATTAATCAAAGAAATGTAATAAATCTTAAAGATATTAAACAAAAAAGAACAACAAGGAGTTGTATATAAGATTGAATGTGTAGATTGTCCAGAAGCATATGTAGGACAAACTAAGAGAAAATTGAAGTTGAGTTTAACTGAACGTAAAAGAAATATTAATGAGAGTACAAATAAGCAATATTCACTGACCATTCACCAATGAATATTGAAGTAGATTTAAGAATGTGAACATTTTATACAAAGAGAACAGAAGGTATCCGAGATTGGTATTGGACACTTTATTTATAAAATCTACCAAATTATACTAATTGTTGCAACTCACACAAATTGAATCAAACAACTTCACTAGACTGTACGATAGTGTGTTGAGTAATTTTAAGGAATGAAATTGTTAATGGTAGTTTTTTTTATATATACATAATATTTTTGACATTTTGAATTGTCAATTCTTGGATTAGATGTTCTTTCTTTCCTCATTTCACTCTTCTTCTATTTGATTCTTAGCATCATAGCAGTTTTTGTTATAAGTAGCATACATGAGCAAAAGTCTTGATTTAAAATTTTAAAATGAAACATTTATAATGAGTTGATTTAAAATTTGAAAGACTTTATTTGTCAAAGAAATGTTTGTTGTTTTAAATGTAATTCTTATGTAGTACTTTTATGCATTAAGGTGAGTGTAAGGACGTTTTTTGTATTGAGTAATGTTTTTATGTGGTTTAACAGAATATAATTTAATTAATGAATGTATTATATTTTAGCCTAATGATGAGGCAAATGTGAGCCATGAATGTTGCAATTTACAAACTAAAATATTAGTGGTAATAAATGCAATAAAAAATGTTTTGAAAATGTGTTCATCGAGAGATATAGCCAAGGAACATCCTCATTACCAATTCTTTTCTTGAGGCAATAACACTATGATTTTTTTAAAAAAACATACCTCTTTGTTTGATGTTGATTGTGAAGGTTTGCCATTTCATACAGAACTGGCATTATTAGTATTTGGTATGAACAATTTTTAACAATATTTGAGATATATCCAGCTAGTATTATCTTATCTCCATGAAGTTTCACCATGAATTTGGTTTTTGAATTTTTTGATTAATTTAGTCAGTTTGATTTAATTAGTTTGATTAATTTTTTCCAGATGACATTTGTGGAGACAGCATTTGTGGAGTGTGTAGAATTGGAGTTTTGATTTTGTCCTTAGGTGAGGATTAACTGAGGAGGATGAGCAAACAATGTGACATAACTCATTGTTGATAATTTTGTTTTCAATGTATTGTCTTAAGTGATCTAAAAAATCATTTTGAATTTGGCGATTTGTGAAAAACCAAGGGATATTGAGGACTGTTTTTTTAAAAAAAATGGTTATATTTGTGTCTTATGAGAAATAGTTTTGGCAATGTTTCCCAGGATTGAGAGTGTATATATGTATAATTGTATAACTGATGTGGAAAACAAGCTAGTAAAATTCTGAAATGTATGTGGAACTATATACAAGTATCTGAGAAACCGAACATGAAGGAGACACGGCTTAAGTTTTATAAGACAACTGCAGTCCCCACACTCATGTATGCCAGCGAAACATGGGTGAACACGAAAAAGATCAAAAATAAAATACAAACGGCGGAAATGAAATTTCTGCGAAACACACTAGGGTGCTCGCCACTCGACAAGAAACGGAACTCTGAGATAAGAGATATTTTTAAAAGTCAAAGAACTGTACGAGAATATTCTTGAAAACAAGTTCAAATGGTACAATCATGTATCAAGAATGCCAATGAACAGACTTCCATTCATAGCTATGAACTATAAAACAGAAAGAAGAAGGGACATTGGTAGGCCGAGAAGAAAAATGGGTGCCAGAACAGGTCATGACCTAAACCCTGTTGGAAAGAAGAAGAAGAAGACTGAATTTATTTAAATATTGAAATGGCTGTTTCAAATGTTGTAGGCAACTTTTTTATTCATGATGGGTTATAATTAAATAATTTCTATGAGTGTTTTTTTTTCTTGTTATATAATATAATAATATATTTATTTGTCACATAAATACAGCATAAGCCATGTATGACAAGTCAGCCTATGTACATAATAATAAAATGTACAATATAGATATTTCTAAGTATTAAATACAGAAAAGAAGAAAAAAGAAATGAATATTAAATTGAAAAACTATACTAATAAAAAAAGAAAAGGAAAAAGAAAGAGAAAAAAATAATAAATAGTAGTAGTCTTCTTATGAGTTGATGCCTGGGCTGGATCCATCCCTTACATTCAACAGTCAGTTTGGGGGTTTCAAACCATGCAACAGAGTATATAAAAATGATTAGTACTAGTTTATATTTGGGTAGATATGTGTTTATGATGAATATATTCTTTTGTACTGTAGAATGTATGGTTTATCAGGAAAGCTTTCAGTTTATTTTTGAATGTGTGTACAGAGTTTAAGCTTTTAATTCACTAGGGAGTTTGTCATATAGTCGCCTTCTGTAAGGGTACTGTTTTGAAAGAGTGGAAGTTTCTCTGTGTGGGACATGCAGGTTTCTTTTTTTGTCTAGTATCATAGTTATGAACTTCTGCGTTTAGAGTAACAGAGTCCTTGTTTTCTAAAAGTGCCTTCTTTGTGAAGATAATATTTCTAAAATGTACACGCATGGTACTGGTAGGATTTGTAATCTTTTGAAAAGTGGTTTGCAGGACTCCTATTTGTGAGTGTTTGTCATTGTTCTCAATATTCGTTTTTGGATGATGAAAGTGTGAATACTTTCTGGAAAATTTCCCTCGAATATGATTAAGTATTTTAGATGTGAGTGTACATTTGCAAAGTATACTGTTCGCAGTGTATCCAAGTTAGAATTTGACTTAAGAATGTAGATGGCAGAGCATGTCTTGGTAAGCTTGTTGTTTAGATCTGTGATGTGAGAGTTCCATTTTAGATCATCTTGAATAGTCAAACCCAGGAAAGTGTTTTTTGGGCAATTTTTACAGGCATATTTTTATCATCAACTGTGTTGGTGGCTTTTCTTTAGAGAGTGGATTTCGAAAGTTTAGGGACACAGTTTTACTGGTATTTATGATGAGTTTATTTTCCTGGAACCATTTTTACTAGTGCTTCTACAACTGTTTGTGCTTCTTTTTGTAGAGTTTGTTGAGTATTTGCTTTAATAATAATGTTTGTGTCATCTGCACAATAGGACCATTTTGTTCTTTTGTAGAGTTAGGGGCATGTCATTGATGTAAAAGAGAAATAATAGAGGGCCTAGAATTGATCCTTGTGCAGATGACTTGACGAAGGGTGGGGGACCTTGCTTGGGGGGGGGGAGAGATAGCTGTTTAACGGACATTTCGACCGCCGCCTTGCGGGTCCCGCTGAGACGCGGGAGTCGCCGAGCGCCCGGCGCTCGAGCGCTCGAGCGCTCGGCCAAGCGCCGGAGTGCACAGTAGCTTCGTAGCACAGTGCCCCTCAATGCATGTATGATCGCAACACTTTCAATTCATTGTATCGAAAGAAAATAAATTTCAATTAAACGATTAATTTATTGAAAAGTAACAATTTATCGATTGATTGGAAATAATTTTATAGAGACAAACAATACATTTTTTGAAAGAATTAAGGCAAACAAAGACTCTGAAAATATTTTTTTATTTTTTTTTCTATATTTATAGGGCTTGAGGGAAGATAATTCGTTGCGTACCAATTGTAATGTCATTGAAGTTTTCTTACAAACCCGAATATAAGGCATATTTATTAAATACAATGAATATTTGGTCATAATTTCACGAGTATTAAGAAAAAAACATATGCTAAACAAAAAATGAGGGGGGGTATTATTTTCCTTGCATCAAAACGTCTTGTCGTCATTGGGCATAGTATTTATTATGAAATAGTTTTGTAAGCCGCCATGGCCTCTGTATTTGGCGACTCAGTCAGCGGCCAAACAACAGCGGTCACGGCACATTAGCCTATTCAACTCAATAATTCAAAATACATTATTTACTATATATACACACGTTTAACATTATTTAAATTCGTCAAAAGTATGTATACATGAAATGATGCATATTAAGTTTTATATGTACGAGTACAATGTTTTTCAATTATTCCATTATTTTTCGTTTCAATACAAGATAAGCGATTAATTGTAATTAAAAAATCGTAAAAGCTGAAATTGTGAATCATTGACTTCTGTGGAGTAGTATTGAAGCTCCACGAGACCCCTTCTTTGGGTGAACTACTGTGAACAGCGTGGCAGGAAGCGATAACAAAGGTTGTGCGAGGTGATTCGGTGGCTCCCACGCAGCGCGCCATCGCCTATGCGACGAAATTTCCAGGAAAGAACAGGAAGCAGTTGAAAGAGAAGGGTCGAGATATGTGCACAAAGCTTTCCTCGAAAGATATTGAGAAGCTCGCAAGATTATAAATAAAACTAAAAGTACAATGAGCTCAAAACAATGCTGAGGTGACTGAGGCACCCCGCACGCCTACTGCCGGGTTAAGAAACTAAGACCTGCGTTTCAGATGCCTGAAAATTACAACAACACCAACAACAAAAATATATGGAAAAAGACGGCAAAAATACAAAATTGGAAGGGAAAGGTACTAATATATTTCATTGCACTTGCATCTAAATTTAGCAGAGCATTTGTATTTACACCATATAAAATGAAGGAAAATTAATAATTTTATGTTCATTAGAATAAAATAGGCAATTTCCGAAGCATCCGATACCTAGTCATTACAAAGAACGGAATTTATCTCTAAAACTTTTGAGTGCCTTTTCTTTGAAGTCACAGGCAGAACTGCAATAGATCCACTTGAGGTTCTCCCGTGCGTCCGAGGAGTCGATTTTTAAAGCTTTTTATTCTTTTTTATATTAAAATTTATTATTTGAAAATTAATATTAAAATTCATCTATATTTTAAATTTTGGAAAAACGAAATTATTGGTCATTTATTTGAAAAACCATTCAATACTCCTTCCTTTTCCTCAAACTTGGCATTAAATATTTACTCCGACGTGTCGGCCGATTGTTACGTGGCGCAGTTCGCTAGAACGGGGTCCTCCGGTTGTCGAGTCTCGGCCGGTTGTCGAGACCGGCCGAGTCTCGGTCGGTCGCCGGCTCCCGGGAGTCCGCAACCGGCTGCGAAGGACAGTCGAGCGCGTGGTCTCGAGAGAAGAGAGGCGAGCGAGCGCTGGTCGGTAAAAATCGCGGAGAATGCAGACCTCTAAATGTTTTGAGAAAACAAGTAGATTGTGCGTAAGAACTTTTTTTTCTCAAAACCGCTCCAATTTTTCTTTAAATTTTCCCCACTAATGTAATAAGAGACGGTAAAAATATGGTGCTAGTTCCATTTTCGGTACTGCTCGTTTTTTTCGAAAATTACAAAAAAAAGTCAAAATTTAAAAATTGAAGATAGAGATTTGCGTCTCAAAATATGTTGTACAAAATCATTTATTTGTATTTTTTATTTAAGGTCAAAATATGGAAACGAAACTTTTGTCCTTCCATTAATAATGAGGATTTGGGAATATTGTCCCATTCATGTTCAGACAAGGAGTAACGTGTAAATCGTGTAAAAAGGATCAGATTTGGAGAATATTACAATACTATAGTCGTATTTAATAATTACTATTATATATTTTCCGAAATATGTATATTTGCTTGCAAAAGCTATCAGTTTCTACGTTGTACAATGTATATTCAAAATAAATGTATATTCCCTTTGTTGCTTTAAAGCAGTGGTCGCAAAACATGTGAAGCTTGTGAGCAACCATACTGTTTTCAATCCTACTGTGAACTAACAAGAAACCAAGACATATTTATAAATCTTCACATTGTTAACCTAGTATGTCTCCATTCTAGGTCCCCTTCTGTTCAACATCTATGTTGCAGATTTAATGCATCTATCCTTCAACTCCGTGATTCAGATGTATGCAGACGATACTCAATTAATGTATTCCTTTCACCCATCTAATCTTTCATTGGCTGTTTATTGCTTGAATGTGGATCTTGCTAATATTCATAAATGGTCTATGGAGAATGGATTAATTTTAAATCCTAATAAATCTGTGTATCTCTTTTAGACCCTACAAATCGCCTAAGAAATGCAAATACGGATAATTTTCAGCTGTTAATTGATGGTCATTCTATTGGTCATGTTGATCTTGCTAAAAAATTCTTGGTTTATGGATGGACAGTGGATGGAATTTTGATCCATCACGTGTTAATCAAATGTAGAGCAGCATATTTGAGATTAAGGTCCCTATATCAATATCGCAACCAATTAACACAGTCAACTAAGCTAATGCTGTGCAATACTCTCATACTGTCGTTATTTAATTACTGTGATATTGTTTATAGCCCTGTACTATCTCAAAGAAATTTTGCTATTCAGAATGCGTGTTTGAGGTTCTGTTTCAATGTTCGGAAATACGAGCATATATCACCATTCATGGATAAATCAAACTGGTTGACCATGAGACAGAGATGGATATTTCACCTATGTTTACTGGTACACTCTGTGCTCTCCTCTAATTCTCCCAGTTATCTTCGGGATCGACTTAAACTTTTTTCACAATGAGTCTGCTTCACGTACTACCCGATTTGCCAATTTCCTACTTGTTATTCCCGTTCATCGTACTACCAAATTCGAGGCATCCTTTAGCTATCTTGGTCCACACTTCTACAATTTAATCCCTCATAAGCTTCCGTACAAATCATTTTGTGAAAAACTTTGTAAATTTATTAAACTTAACTTTTAATCTTTCTTTACTGTTTCTTGATATATTGTGTTAAATTTTTTGTAACCTTCTTGATGTATATGTTTAGCATTACTTCAGTGTTTCCTGTGATGTTATATTGCCTCATATTATCTGCTATACACTTACAATTGTATTGTACTTACATAACTTTCTCAATTTCTAACCCTCATGTATTTACATTTATGCTTTTTTTTCTACTTATGCTTATTCTCTTTTGATGTTATGTTTATGATCTTCTGTATTTTTCATGTGGTTAGTCTGAAAAGCAGTAATTTAATTACTGAGACTCGCCGTTGTACTTTTTTGTGCAATAAAGTATTATTATTATTATTATAAACTATATTTATATTAAATATGAAACAAATGTTAATAAAACTGTACACAGTAAAAATAAATTGAAATGGAATTGCACATTATAAAAATATTGAAATACAGTTAGTTATTCACACATCCTTTATTTACGGGAGAAAGTGATATTTGAAGTATAAGAAGGGCAGAAATTAAGACATAACATCATATAACGATAACATTGTAATAGTGCTAGAAAGTATATATTGTTGTAGAACCACTAGCTTTAAACATTTAGTGCAATTTTAACCCAAGAATGCATACCGGGGAGACTCGTCACCCCACCAAGAACTATATTCCAGTGGCGGCTGGTGCCCCAACAAACTGGGGGTTGCAACTGCATGGAATGACGAGAATATAATTTCCAAAATTTAGAACACTGCTATATACCGTAATAAAACCATAACAATTCATATAAATGAATTAAAATTAAGTTAAGGAATATATTTTCGTGTTGTTTTGTTTATTTAATTGTAATGGTCTTATGTAAATTCTGATGAATCTGGAACTAATTTTTAAAAATGACTAATATCATGCTAGTTGGCCAGATGATGTTCGCTACTTGACCAGTTTTTATACAATTGACATTTTTTTATTAAAATGTTGTTTTGAAATTCTTTTATAAGGCTGTCACATAGATTTTAATCTAAAAGTTCAAAAAGATCCAACAAAAATCTTTTGTTGGATCCGAAATCTTGTTTGTTTGTCCGAAATCTTTGTGTTGGATCTTTAGATAAAATGTTTGTTTATGATGAGGTTTCAACAAACCTGAACAACAGATTTTTAAAAAAATAGTTCGAGGGTCGAAACGTCAAAAAAGAAATAAATTGCTAAAAATATATTAGAGTCTGTTTCATTAAGGTTAAAAACCATTACAATTACATAAAAATAAGTTACATCTATATGCAAACATTACTTACATAATTTTATGCGTAATCTGTGTCGGGTATGTTCTCCTCCCGCGCACATGGTTCTTGCTTTCAAGTCCAATGGGCACACGAGTGTTTGTATTAGTTCCGCGTTCAGACAATTTCAGCCGGAAATAGTAATCGTAAAATTCAAAAATTGACTAGTTTTCGAAAATACGGTCATCGCACTCCGCATGCATTTACAAGTAAGCAGTACGGTGATTGCACTCCGCAACAAGCACTTATTTGGACTTTTTTTACACTATTCACTTCATGATCTTAATTGTGGTTATTGCTGCAACTAGTGAAGATAACGAAATAAAATTATTGAATTTAGAAATCCTTAATAGGGCATAAAACGAAAGGTATTTTCAATAAATGTTACATTGTATTCATTTTCAGAAAAATAAAACACTCATACAGAAAATTCTCAGCCTTACGTGCGTCATTTACCGGCAGAAACAGCAACAACAAAAACGACAACACTTAAATACTAAATTATCCATCACACACTCACCACACACAAAAGAAGACCCGGAAATGACCGGGAAACGACTGTCCAACGACTGTCGCCTCGGCAGAAGAGAATTGTTTGCGTAAGAAGCGAGAAAGAAGGGAGATTTCTTTCACAACAGCCAACTTCACACAAAACAAACTGCACGCTTCAAACGAACGTTTTTAATCAAATGTAAATTAGAATTCAAGAGTGTTATTATGTCATGTGTTGTAATTTATGAATAATAAGTAAATTGAAGACTCCTGACGTGAGGAATTATAGTCGATCAGAACAGTAATTGGGCATAATTAATTAATTTCTTTAGGTTGAATAATACTAGTGGTGCTACAGAATGGCACAGACTTTTCTGTTTAATTTTTCTATTTCCTTGGATCTCTGCTAGCTATTCATATTTGCCACATACTCTTGCCAGCTGCCATCTAATCACCGCGCAAGGTACATTTTTTGACATTTTCTTAATTTTTCGATTTTTAATGGTAGAACAGAAATATTAATTTTAAAATATTAAAGAACAGTAAAACCTCGTCCTATAGCAATTATCTTTGAAAAAATTTGGCGCGTTCAAGCGCTACTAAAAATGAAAATTTGAAGCTCTTTTTCACAGAAAATTTTTGAGATTTCGAAACACTTCGTTAGAAGTCATTTGAAGCACTCTAACTTACAAATACAATAGTGTTTACAAATTTCTGGTAATGTGCATATTAAAGGTGTGAGAGATCTTTCAAAAAAATTACATTGGTGTAATTTTCGAAAAAACAAAAAATATCCCAAAATGAACTTTAGGTCATATTAAAGAGAGCAAGAGAGCAATCCGTTCGAAAAGTTTGAAGAAAACATTGGAGCCATTTCTGAAGAAATGGTGTTTGAGCGTTTCTGAAAATGTTGAATTTTGAGCACGTTTTCACGAAAGTGGTTGAGTTTTCGATCAACTTTATATGACATTACATATAGAACATGTACTCATAAATATAATGATGTGAACAAATCGCAGCTAATGTAAATATTACCGAAGTGAGAGACAAGTAAAAAAAATTACATTTTTGTAATTTTTGAAAAAACAAGAGGATAAAGCAATATGGTGTTCATGTCACCTCAGAGTACATTTAGCACTATCCCTACCAGAAGTTTAAAGAAACAATTTCGAGCCGTTTTTGATAAAATCTTTTTATAATTTTTTTAAAATTGTAAAAATTTCGCCCAATATTGCCAGAAAACTACTAAAATTTTCAAAAAAAGGTACATGACCTTAATGAAAGAACTCATTTTCGAGAAAAAAATTTATTTGAAGGAAGAATCTGTATCTTCAATTTTGTAGTAGAAGGAAGATGCCGAAAAAATGCAAACTTTTGCAATTTTCGAAAATTTATAGTAAACCGTGAAAATTGGACCTATGCCACCTTGATAAGTGTATTTTACTCTATACCTGGAAGAAATTTAAAGAAAAAATTTGGAGCCGTTTTTGAGAAAATTTTGAAAATATCCGGAGGGCTTCATGTAAAGTACCCCCAAATTTGAAGAATGATTTTCAAAATTGCAGTGCCTTGAGTGGAACCAGATCAATCGGGGATATTCATTTTGGAAGAAATCGTACTTACGGGTTAGGCGTTATGGTTGTTCTCAGACGAACGGACGGACAAACGGGCGGACGGGAAAAAGAACCACTTTTTCGGTATCAGGGAACCCCAAATCGTGTATTTCCATTAAAATTTTGAATTCGATTTTCCGCAGCATTGCGTAGGTTTCTCTATACTACGTACATTACTCCGTATATACGTACGTATACGGGAAAAAATTGTGCATCCTGAAGTGCTCTTAGTAATTGCATGCTTTCAAATGCCATTTATTTCTAAATCGAATTTAATGAACAAACTAGTATTATTAAATGAAAATTAATGCGAAACACCTGACTCTAAGTTTCCTTTCTTTTCTTTTTCAGGACGTTCTTGACTTCGGTGATATTAACTTGTGGAATGTTTCAGGTCAGAATGACTGCAGATATCAGCGGATTCTCAACGACCTTCTGAATATTGTGCATTAATTTCCACATTACCATTCTCTGATGTGCGTGAAATTGGTATAACAATTGTGTCAAAATACAGAGTGGACATAAATGCAAGTACCAGTGCCCACAAAACGCTGGAGATAGAATTTTGTCGGGTTTCCTAATTTTTTCTTAATTTGATTTATTCTTATTGTTGAGAGATCCGCTGGATATTGGAGATACGTTTATCTGCTTCGATGTACCTGGAAAAAATTATTTTATGTGTTACTGATCTACCTATGTATTGTAGCAATTTAAATTTTGTTTGTTTGAATAGTGTTGAATGCTGAAATTATGGGCACCATTATTGTCATAACCAATTTTCCCCTCCCTAATTTACTATACGAGTTGAAATAGTATATTTTGTATATTCTTTGGAAAAATATCCAAGAAAATATTTCGTCTTATCTTGCATTTAACGAAATGTATTAATAATTTAGTGTTGAGAATTTTTAATTTCGGAAATAATTTATAAAGTGCGGAATTTCTCCCTTGAATGTACATACCTGGTCATTGTACATACAATAAATTTAATTTACTCTGTAATTGGACCGATGCAAACATTCCGCACTTTACATATCGTAGTTGGTTGTTTCATCCTCCCACCGGCAGAATCTGAGTAATCTCCAGAAGGGGCGGCTACAATTGCACTCACTATGGTTCCACGAGACCATGAGCCAACATTTCTGGCATGTACTTACTAAATCGGGACTGGGGTAGTCCGTGAGCTGCTACTTGCCAGTCGGGAATTAGCCGCTGGAGGGACGTGGCCGCGCCAAAGTAAGACTCCGTTGTGTCTCGCAGGACCTTACGTGGAGTGCCACCTGTGCAGGCGTGTGAAAGGCGGTGCCGGCGGGAGGAAATGCATATTGGTGATTTTGCAAGGGTGCGTGGATAAGCTCAGTTATCCTTAGAAGTTGACGTGAAATGAATCTTTAATTGGTGTTCAAGAATAATGCTAAATCGGGACTGGGGTAGCCCGTGAGCTGCTACTTGCCAGTCGGGAATTAGCCGCTGGAGGGACGTGGCCGTGCCAAAGTAAGACTCCGTTGTGTCTCGCAGGACCTTACGTGGAGTGCCACCTGTGCAGGCGTGTGAAAGGCGGTGCCGGCGGGAGGAAATGTATTGGTGATTTTGCAAGGGTGCGTGGATAAGCTCAGTTATCCTTAGAAGTTGACGTGAAATGAATCTTTAATTGGTGTTCAAGAATAATGCTAAATCGGGACTGGGGTAGCCCGTGAGCTGCTACTTGCCAGTCGGGAATTAGCCGCTGGAGGGACGTGGCCGCGCCAAAGTAAGACTCCGTTGTGTCTCGCAGGACCTTACGTGGAGTGCCACCTGTGCAGGCGTGTGAAAGGCGGTGCCGGCGGGAGGAAATGTATTGGTGATTTTGCAAGGGTGCGTGGATAAGCTCAGTTATCCTTAGAAGTTGACGTGAAATGAATCTTTAATTGGTGTTCAAGAATAATGCTAAATCGGGACTGGGGTAGCCCGTGAGCTGCTACTTGCCAGTCGGGAATTAGCCGCTGGAGGGACGTGGCCGCGCCAAAGTAAGACTCCGTTGTGTCTCGCAGGACCTTACGTGGAGTGCCACCTGTGCAGGCGTGTGAAAGGCGGTGCCGGCGGGAGGAAATGTATTGGTGATTTTGCAAGGGTGCGTGGATAAGCTCAGTTATCCTTAGAAGTTGACGTGAAATGAATCTTTAATTGGTGTTCAAGAATAATGCTAAATCGGGACTGGGGTAGCCCGTGAGCTGCTACTTGCCAGTCGGGAATTAGCCGCTGGAGGGACGTGGCCGCGCCAAAGTAAGACTCCGTTGTGTCTCGCAGGACCTTACGTGGAGTGCCACCTGTGCAGGCGTGTGAAAGGCGGTGCCGGCGGGAGGAAATGTATTGGTGATTTTGCAAGGGTGCGTGGATAAGCTCAGTTATCCTTAGAAGTTGACGTGAAATGAATCTTTAATTGGTGTTCAAGAATAATGCTAAATCGGGACTGGGGTAGCCCGTGAGCTGCTACTTGCCAGTCGGGAATTAGCCGCTGGAGGGACGTGGCCGCGCCAAAGTAAGACTCCGTTGTGTCTCGCAGGACCTTACGTGGAGTGCCACCTGTGCAGGCGTGTGAAAGGCGGTGCCGGCGGGAGGAAATGTATTGGTGATTTTGCAAGGGTGCGTGGATAAGCTCAGTTATCCTTAGAAGTTGACGTGAAATGAATCTTTAATTGGTGTTCAAGAACAATGCTAAATCGGGACTGGGGTAGCCCGTGAGCTGCTACTTGCCAGTCGGGAATTAGCCGCTGGAGGGACGTGGCCGCGCCAAAGTAAGACTCCGTTGTGTCTCGCAGGACCTTACGTGGAGTGCCACCTGTGCAGGCGTGTGAAAGGCGGTGCCGGCGGGAGGAAATGCATATTGGTGATTTTGCAAGGGTGCGTGGATAAGCTCAGTTATCCTTAGAAGTTGACGTGAAATGAATCTTTAATTGGTGTTCAAGAATAATGCTACATCGGGACTGGGGTAGCCCGTGAGCTGCTTCTTGCCAGTCGGGAATTAGCCGCTGGAGGGACGTGGCCGCGCCAAAGTAAGACTCCGTTGTGTCTCGCAGGACCTTACGTGGAGTGCCACCTGTGCAGGCGTGTGAAAGGCGGTGCCGGCGGAAGGAAATGCATATTGGTGATTTTGCAAGGGTGTGTGGATAATCTCAGTTATCCTTAGAAGTTGACGTGAAATGAATCTTTAAATGGTGTTCAAGAATAATGCTTTTTTAATTGATAATTTGTGACTTTTTTGGAACAAGTTCATTTTTTTAGGATCTTGGATAATATGGATAGAAACCAATTTGTCAATGTATTTCTATATTTGTGTGCTTTTTGTTTTGCTTTGAAAATTGTAGAAATAAATAAATGTTTCCATATCCCATCTGGAAGTAACCTCTCCTTGGTACGGAGTTGAATACATTATTTATGTTGGCTATGGCAAATATGGTAAAATTTTAAGAATGATATTGTTTCTGTTGGGTCCAAGAGCTTTTTGTTTGATGATGTTTCATATTTCATGAGATGATATACAGGTGAGTCACGTAACTATAGCACCCGCTGCAATATTTAATCGGTTGCAGTTATTGCAATGCAAATTTCACAGAAGCGAGGGAACGGGATTGATGTATGTACTCGTTTCCGTTTTATCACAGGTACGTTACGCGATATTGAGGTAACTGTGTTTGGAAATGTACATATTTTATCATGACGAGCGTTGAAAGACGAATCCAATGATATACGTATTGTCATATGTTAGATAAGCAATTTTTTTGAGTAATTTTGATCTTTTGTGCTCAGCTTTCCTTGCTCGAACGCGCTTTAGCAAGGGGAGCGCTGCGTGACCTTGTGTGGTGGAGTGTTACATTCAAAATATACGTTAAGCACGTATCGCAAAAAATCAAAATCACTCCAAAAATACTTATATATATTATACATAGATAAGAATATTTATCTATAAATTCTTATCTTATATATTGTAACGATATGGGGAATATGCCCCATATCACCATAAGAAGTCATGGAAAATTGTGAATTTTACAATTTAAGACGAGCGGAAGATTTGTTTATGCCGGGAAAATTTTAAAGAGGAGAGGGAAGGGCAATGCAGCGATATGGGAAATATATCCCATATCACCATGACCACCCATCTTAATTCAGTTTACGAGCGGGCGCGAACACGGAGCGCGAGACCAAGCGGTCAGTAGGTACGCCATCTGTCCGTGGCTGGTCAAAGCGGCGGAGCGCGACTTCGTGGAGAGGCTTTTCTGCGGCCGACGACGGGTGGAGAATCAAAAGGACCCCCTCACGTTTTACCCCTATCGACGGTGGACAACGGTGGACAAGCTCTCTCGCCTTTCGGTAGTTGAAGTGAAACAAGCTCTTATGATTGTGGTAGTAAGTGAAAACAGCGTTAACAATTCAGTGGCTGAGGTGATGGTAGCTCATGCGAGCTTATGATTCAGGAAAAGTACTTTGTGAATACGGGAGTTTTCGGCAAAAGTAATGTGAGAATTTGCTACGGTGCGGAAAAATTGATGTGAGGCGAGTGTGGCTCGTGGAACTATCCAGAAAGAACGGTGTGCGTTGCCCAGATACGCATCGCGGTTAGAGGACAGGCTTAGATAATTTTGTGCAGAGCTAAGAAGTGGTGCAAAATTCGCCGGGCGAACTGGAAGCAGTAAACGTGATTTGGCTAGCGCTGGCAGTCACTTTAAAGCGCAATTACAACACATAGTTCACCGACGCAAAATTCAATTTGCAAAGCCCGAGAGACTTGGTGCGTGGGCGTGTACGTTCGTGCGGCTGGAGAGAAGAGGGGAAAGAAGAATTCAGGCGGAGGAAGAGCCGAACGAGAGAAGGGCTTTGGTGTGCACGCGAAGCGGACGACCCGAAGAGTACGTACGAAGGGCGTGGATCGCCGCGGGATGTGAAAATTGGACTTCCTAGCATCGAGGCTGAGGAACGTCGGCAAGAGGACGCGAGGGCAGTCGAAGCGTGAGAGACCGTGATGCACGAACCAAAAGAAACGCCGCAAAGGCAAAGGAACTTGCGACATTTTTTTTCTCTTCTTGCTCTGTCGTACGAAGAGTTAGTGGGTTCCTGAACTGTTATTAAGAAGGCAATTAATTAGGCAGAAAGTGAGAAAATTTAAAATTTCTACGGACTAATTTGATCACACTTCATTTCTCTGTTTTTAAATTGAATTCCTTGTACTGTTTTTGCTGCAATTGATGTAAAATTTCATTTCATTACGTAATCGGGGAACATTAAATTGTGAAATTGTTTTATGAAAGTGTAATGTAAAGACTAATTTAATGGTAAATTGGTACGCCGTAGTAGACACTTCAATATTGCTGAGATAATTGTATTTTTTTATGCTTTGGTAATCTGCGAGTGATTCAGAACTCAGTACTTGTGGGCATCGCAGAATCAATTAAGATAACAAGTTCAGTTAAGGGTCCGTGCACGGAGAATGAACGAATGAAGGTAGAAGCAAAGACAAAAGCAAAGAAAACCCGAGGGTACATTTTCTTCTTAAAATTTATTAGTTTACAGATTTACTTTGAAGTTGTCGAATGAACGGCACTGCAATTAGTTTCCGTCTTACAACCTAGGTTAAGCCGTTTGTGATCGGGAGCGATCATTAGTAATTAGGGAGCATATGTGTATGATTTTGTACAACTTCCTATTTTTAGAATATATGTGCTTTGGTTACTCATCCATTTTGATTTCTGTGTCGAGGGTTCATACCTTTCTCATACCCTAAAGATCCTGCCTCCTGAGAAAAGCTCGTTTCAACGCGAGCATTCATTCGAACACGCACGCATTGTTCCATTTCAATAAATCCTATTTTTGTGTTGATAAAAGTAAATCATGTTCAGACATACTTATCCATAGCATCCCCCTAAAAGAATTCCTTGACCCTAACATATAAAATTATGATGTGTGTATCCCAGATTACCTATCAAGGTAAGCACGGTCACTATATATATATGTATATATATATATGTATGTATTGTATGTATATTGTATATATATATGTATACATATGTATGTATGTATGTATATATGTATATATATATGTATATATATATGTATATTGACCGTATGGTCAAAACACCAGCATTAGGCAAATCACAATATTCGAAAGTGGCGCGCAGCGCGCAGTCAATGAATCGTCGTGGGGTAAATCAAACAGGAGCCGTGAACGAGCGCCTGGAACGAGGGATTGGTCGGTCACATCGAGCGGAGGTCAGTCGGGAGCGAATGGCGGACAGGTAACGAGGGGAGATGGCGACAGAGGAGTGATGTGATGATGTTATGGAAGAAATCGGGAATAATCGAGGCAATTTGGATCAAAGGAAGGAGAAGTGTGAGAAACTCAGTGATGAAAGTGATTAAGGATTGTCATAAGTGTGTTCGAAAAGACATAATCACGAAATTTGGCTAGAGAAGTGCGACATTGAATGGACACGTGGGCGATACTGCAATTGCAACAAGGTGGTGTGAGAATTAGAACATTAGTAGTGATAGTGATGATTTTTGGGGTGACCAGTGGGACGGAGGGAACACAAAGGAAAGATTAATGTGTTACGGAAATAGATAAATGCAATCGAAAAGAGAAAACGATCTTTATTAATCCTCAGCCAGTAGGTGCAGCTGTGCGGGTGCGAGACCGCGTTGTGGAGCCCTGCGAGCCGAAACTGGCATTCCGACGTGTGGGAAAAGAAGTTGGCGGCGAGACAACGCCGGTGTGCGAGGACGGACCGTTAGCGACACGTGTGCAGACACAGAACGACGGCGCCGCCAAGGCCACCTCACGGCAACGGCATCGGGTGCGCACGTGGCGTCGCATCGCACGGAAGGCAGAAACAGTGGAAGGATCAGATAAGTAACGATAGTTATGAATAAGAATGGATGGGGTCGGATATGGGATATGCTGGTTCAGGATGCTCATCGGAGTAATAAAGAAAAGCAACAGTGTCTGCGATGAGAACGGATGGCATGTAGTTCAGAGAGATGGAAGTATCATGAACGGGAATAAGAAATGTAGAAACAATAGGAAACAATCAGAGACATATAATATAAATCGTTTAATTAGTATTCATTAATGATCTGCGATCATTTCGGTAATGTAAATTGTTATTCTTAATAAATCCTGTCTGTGCAATAATAGATTCATCGAATTCAGACATGGTGGTTAAGTATCCCCCTTAAATACTTCCTGTACCCTAATGACAAAAAATTTCATGATATGTGCATCCCTGAAGACCGATAAGGTAAGTACGGTCACTATATATATATATGTATATATATATATATATATATATATATATATATATATTGTAATATACCAAAACTTGGATATACAGTATTTAGGCAAATGCTCAAATATATGTGCATTTTAGGGAAAAGATCAAACAGTCGCATGTGGTTGCTAGGGAACCGGTAATCATGGGATGGATATCGTGTAATTCTGGTGCGATAATAGTTAAAATGACCGGATGTGAGAGGGTTTCTGGGAAAAAACAATGGAAAGATTGTCTCTTGCGAGGAAAAAGGCATCGGCTCGATCAACTCTCTTACGGGATCGCGACGCGAAAAGTTGGTTGAGAAATAATTGCGTGTGACGAGCAATTTGGAACTTTAGTAATTGGAACTCTAATAGCAAGGGAATTGGAACTTTATAGCAAGGGAATGATAGGACTTTAGTCACAAATTTTAATAAGTCGTGTGATTTTGGGGTAAAACCAAGGGGTGACAGAAGTGTATATATATTAGAATGAGCGCCGTATAGATAGTTAGTGAAGCTCGAGGCGAATAAGTTCGTGGGTAGGTGCACATCTCATGCACGAGATAGAAGTATTCGAGACAGCGACTTTATTAGTGAATATCGACGATAGTTATTAAACAAGATAGTGGTAGCAAGAAAGAAGAGCGGACAACGGAGCGCCCAGAGGACCGTCATCTACGTGGCGACATCTTAGAAGTAAGCTCTTGGTACAGTAAAACCAGATTAGACATTCAGAAAAAGGTCATGACCAAAATAATTTATCGAAGAAAATCAGTTGAATAAATCAATCTGTTACTGTTTTAATGAATATCAGATCACATGCTTATTATGTAATTCTGCATAATCTGTAGCTAGCAATCTTTGCATAAACAATAACTTTCAGAGATTTCTCGTCTTCCGTATGGCGGGCGGATCGAGTGGCCCATGCTGAAACTGGTAAGCAAATGGTAGATAGTGGCAAAATTATAAAAATTATTAATTTATTGAGCTGGCTAGGCAATCAAATTTTAATATTAGTAATCAATTCATACGTTTGATAATAGCATGTCATCATTTTAAAAGTTGGGTAAAACGTTGGGTGAATATAACATATATATGCCAAAGAGATCTTATATATATATATATATCTATATATATTATATATAATATATATATTTGAAACGAATTATTATAATACGTTTAACATGAAGCGGTTGCCGACCGTGTTTAAATGGCGCGGCAGTTGTGGCCGTTGCCGGCCTGACCCCGTTCCGAACGGGTCAGGAGAGGCGCGATGCGAGAGCGGGCGCGTGGTCACCGAATGGTCATGTGTGAGAGAACTCGGTAGAGGACGCGTTGGCTCGAGTGATTTTGATAGTAGTCGAGGAACTGAGGGAACCTTTAAGTGTGATCTCGGACAGTGGACATAGTAGTAACTAGCGTGTAGATGAATACGATGAACAATATTCGACATCCAAACCGAGTTCTTTGTATTTAAATGTGTATGTCAGATAAATGTGTCAAAACCCAGAGCCCATTCGCGAACAAAGGACACCGGTCCCACCCATAAAATCAATATTGAAATGAACTCAAAAGAGGAACGTTTCAATATTGAATTTGTCTTTATACGCACGTCATGACTATAAAATCGATAGAGTAAAAAATAAGTATAGTTCTATTTGAAAAAAACACACAAAAAAACAATAACAAAGTTACTTCACATCTCGTAAAATACATGTGATAAAAATAGAAATGAATACATTTATCAATTAGCACCATTCCCTCATGCGCATCCGTGAAAACTGCGTTGCAATAATTCAACCGTTCAAATACTGCAGGAGATGTTAAAGTTACGTGACCCTGTATAATTGATCAATGGGTACGTTAAGTAGGGGTGCTATGTTTTCTTCTAATACCTCTTTCTCTGGTTGACGGTGGAACGGTATTGTTTGGAATGAAAGATGAATCTTTGAGAATTGAGAAGTGTGTTACATGTGCTGCATATGTCATACGAATATTTTTCCCCCTGCTTTGAAGTGGTAATATGTCGGTCTTTTGGTTCAGAATTTTATTTTGTAAGTGGTATACTCAGTTATTTGACGTAACCCGTGATGGTACCATAATATTGAATTGTTTATCGTTATTATATTTTTAAAATTTGTTATTATATTTAGTACCTATACAAGTTTAGGTGTTCTTTAACTCATTCCAGAGTGTTATGATTTCGATTTTTGGGAAGTTAATAAATTGATAACACCTTTAGGTAAGTGTTATTTTTTTTGTTCTTTATGGATATTGTTTAAGTTTGAGGTTGGGTACCAGGGAACTTTTTGTAGTGTTTAGTCATGAGACAAACTTGTTCCTTTTCAATGGGCGTGTTCAATATTTTTTAATTTAGGGATATCTTTATTTACCTTATTTCTGAATTTTTCCCCATTTAGTTTGCAAGTGTTCAGATGTTGGTGAGGGAGCCGTGAGAAGGTGAATTTATTGACCGGTAACAATTTTTATGTAACAGTAAGTATTCTGTCTGGTAACAATTTATATAGTTTGAGTTTATTCGTGGTATGTGGTTGTTGAGTAAGGATTGTGTGCGAGTGTAATAGATCTATAAATATTCATTTTGAATAGTCAATTCTACCTCCAAGAAAAATGATCGCGAAATCAGGTTGAGTGGTGAATCGACGAGCATAAAGAGAACGAAGGAAATCATCATTGACAACATGTAATCTGAAAAGAATGAGTGTACCTGTAAAAGAGAAAATAAAAATATGAATTATCCAAAATTTTGAAGAGATTGATGTGGAACAATTTTGTGATGCAAATGATTAGATGAATGGATCTGTGTTTGATTCTATTAAGTATAATGTAATTTTCAATGTGCGCAGAATGTATAAATCTGACACACCAACTCCATATTTTCCTTCCTTACGCTTATAAAGTGTACAGAAACCGTGTTACAAAAACAGGAATCTTGAGCGTCCCTGCGAATACCACTAACACAAATAGAGAACAAATCACCAAGTTTAAAAACGACGTTAAACTACATTGAATTCGAATTTTGAGAAATTACAATTAATTGAAGTTTCTGCAGAGAACTGCCTATCAGTTAGCGACCAGATGTTGTCATCGGTAGTTTTCAATGATTTTTCGATCAAAAGCTGGCGAATGCCGGAGTAGCACCCTAGCAAATGTGCCAAGGACAGCGCGTGATCTTTAATTCCTCAAGATTGTCCTCTCTCCCTTACACACACCACACACACACACTTACATGCACTGCACTGTAACGAATATCGGGAGTCCAGTCGCAAGCTTGTCGGTGACATCTAGGAGGGAACCTCCACAAGTCGATGTGAAGGTCCATGCCAGATACAATGTTTAAGTAGGGATGAATCAGTCGTACTCCCGAGATGTAATATCTCTACACACGAGAGACACACCAGTGGACGCAGCCATAACAAAAAACAAGGAATCAATTGATAATTTAGAAATGAACAAAACGTTTTAGTGGCATAATGTTACAAAACGCAATCTATTCTTATTAATTTGTGAATAAATTCATGGCCGCCTTCAGATTGACTATTTCGTGTTTCCGGGCGCGTCAACAGCTTTAGACTTTCGCCCCGTGAGTGAAATGCGCACTTTTTATCGTGGGACCTAACTGCGGTCTTCCCACACCGGAGGGCGAGATTTGGCGCCGACCTTCAGTAATGATCGCCAGTAAAACTAACGATCAGAGCAGCCGGCCGCTAGATTCTTAGGTTGTTAGTGATTCCGGGTGTGTCAACTACTGAGGTCATTAGACCCGTAAGTGTAGTGTATGTTTTTTGATCAGGAGGTGTCCGATAATCTTCTCCCGATAGAGAGCGAGATCCGGCGCCGACCTGCAGTCGACTAGCGGGGTTTTCCCCCAACCAGGTATGTTCCACCAGCGGGGCACCGCCCCAGCCGGGACGAGCTAAGCCCCCGACCGTCTCCCGGCACGTGTGGTAGTGTAGTGCATGTTAATGTTGAGTGTGTGTGTGTAAGGGATGAGGATAGGTCAAGGAAGAGGAAAGATCGCGCGCGATCCATGGCTTGCTTGTTAGGGTACTGCTCCGGTATTCGCTTGTTGTTGATCGGAAGAACCACGGAAACCTATCGATCAGAGCAACCGGCCGCTAAAATTCTCTTCCAGACAGCAACAGAACTCGTCCTAGCTGAAAGCTAGTCGCTGCCACAGTCAGGGCGCGAATCCTACACAATTCACATTCACCGAAAAATCGCTGTTCCTGCTACAACATAAGAAAACATTCTCTTTTAATACGTAGAGAAAATAACTATATTATTATAGGCCCCGACGTACATGTGTGTGAATATCTTTCAGCGCTCGCGGTGACGCAGTGTATGTGGCACTCTTAGCGTAGAGAGAGTGAATAGTCTATATGATAAAAGGAATTTAATTTCACATCAGCAGATAAATTAACATGGCTCCAATCAGTTTAATAACACACTGTATTCTCATCCATGCTTAAGACACTGCAAAATAGTATTAAAGTTTCAAATTTTTGTAGATATTGAACTTTTTTTTATGTGTTCATTGTTCAATGCATATTCGAAAATCGGAAAAGCTATAAATGCATAAGTTAGTAACGACAAATCGAACACTGCTCATTTTCTTTAGATTCTTTGCAGAGAAACTATAAATTTGTTTGGAATATTTCTTTTCCTTCTCTTTCACATGATTTCGTATGATTTGCTTGGATTATTATCAGTGCAAATACGTCTTCCATGCTTTTTTTATTCAACGAAGAATTGTGTTCACCAAGAAGGTAAGAAATAAACGAGTTGTGTCTTTTGAATACTTACCAATGTAAGCTCGTCTGCCCAAATAGGTATTCTTCTATGACCTCCGTTATGCATCAACACCAAGAACTGAGCGAGATTGGCTGTATACGATAGGCGGCTGATCACTCGCAATGCATAGCAATTAAGCAAATTATTCAGCAATCCTGTAAATCGAAACATTGAATGCTTTCCTAAATAAACTATATATACTAAAGTATGCTTAGAACATTTGCGTACAATAGGCCTTATACGAGCACGCTGAACATTCGAAGTTTACAAACCAAAATCTAAAAAACAATAACAAAAAACAACTACAATAACAGTATAAGACAAAAATAATTTAAATCTTGAATGTAGCGCAGTGCATTTGCATTCACTGTGCACTTGTGGCGTGTAGCAGAAAAAATGCCGCTGAACAAAACCACATTAAATGATTTTCCAAAACCTAGCACACCTACGCTCGTACAACATTACAATAAATATCTTAAGAACGGTTTTCCACGATACTTCACTCACGCAACTTTCTTAGATACCATGAACTTTTGCTGTTTCGTTGCGTGAATGGCAAATATGAAATGTTGGGCGGCCTCCTTCTTAAAACGTTGTTGTCGTGTGACGCCTGACATCAACTGTACCGTAAGCAGTGAGATTTTGAATATGACTCTTCAGTCGGTACGCTCAGTATGAGAAAAGGCGGAAAACATACTAAACATGCATTTTCATTTTTCAAAAAAAAATCGAAAGTGTTTAATTGTTTTGATTTTCCGCAAGATCTGGACATTTAACACAACCATATACACCTCGCAAATGGCCAGACACTGCATAGTTATCTTTCAATTTTCACGCGTATTGGAAATTAGTTATATAAATAGAATTAATGTAGAAAACTCAAGACAAGAGTTGCTTTAACGATGATTGCTACGGATGTGGACACGCTGTACTTAACCCATTAATCCCTAAATTAAACTTGTGCGCACTGCGCTTGTCATTGTCACGTTCGTGCATACACAGAAGCCGTTTGAGCCCTCTAGCAGCATGTTTTTGCAACATTTGTTATACCACTAGAGCGCTGCAAAGCGTAAATTGTTTGTTATACTATTTTCTGTAAGAGGAAGCAAAACCGTTGGAGCTGAGCTGCTATAATGCCCCGTTACTTCGAGGCGAACCAAGCACCGTTTACTTTACATAGGCCCTCCCTCCGACTTAACCACAGGCAGCATATAACAGCTAAGCACGGTTTTAGATAAAGATACGAACCGACTCAAGTCATGTGTTCACCCTGGCCAGGATGTACACATGAATGCTTTAGCGATCACGGCTATATCGAGATCTGGCATTCAAGAATGAAAAATCTTGCTTATATGTTTCGTTTAGAATGTCTACGTCTACTGAAGAAATTCAATTCACAAAATATTGCAAAAGAAGAAAATTTGAGTTGACCAGAAGTTGGCGTCATACGATGGACTGTAATGGGTTAAGCAAATAAACAGCACATACCTCCGTAACCGACGTGGCACGCGAAGATTACCCAGGAAATTGCAATTGACCAAAAAAGACGACCAATGGCTGGATATGCACTATCCAGTAGACTGTGTTTGTGGCTCGGTTGGATAATGTAGTTTGGTCCCAAAAAATTGGCCAGCATAAAAAAAACGCAGATTGCCCAGCCTAGTGATAGGAAGCCCTGTTTAAAGAAAAGAACTTGTAGTAAACTTTCACAGTAAAAGAATTTTCACTGTTTTGCAAACAATGAAATAGAACGTAGAAAAATAAAAGAAATGTTCAAAAACTTAAAACTAATACAATTAAAAATTTAAGCTGACTTTTATTAAAATAATAGAATTCTTGAAAACTATTTAAATTGCATAAAACGTGACCAGTTTGTCAACTATACAGTATTTTTACTCATAATAATTATGAGTTAATTATTGTCATATTCGTCTTAACTGTCATTTGTTCTTCGTACAAGAGCCTTAGTGGGCCCCCTAAAAGTTTTGCTTCCGTATTCTGGAAGAAGAAGAACCTTTTATGTTTTATTGAATTTGTGCACAACTTGGCAATATTTACTATGCAAATTTCAGTATGTAAACCCGCTATAAGTTTCCAATCCGTTTCAAGTGGGCAACAGTTGTGTGATGCAAGCGGTGTTCCCGATATTGTATCAAGAGGTTACTTATGCTGACTTTCAAGTGGCAATGTCAAATCAAAATCTTGCTGAATTGTGGAATGTGAATAATATGGGTATTGAAATTTTCCATTGTACTTTGAATTGGAAAAGATTTCAATTTTTGCTACAAAACATGGGCTTGAATGTGACAACACGCGTAGAGCGCAGTCTGGTAGAAAAATGAACTCCAATTAGAGAAATGTTAGATGCTTTCCTGATGAATTCTCAGACTTGTTTATCAACTAAATTCTTAACAAATTGTTTATTTACACGCAAAAAATTGTTAATAATAGAAGAATAATATTATATTAATTTATTTTTTAATAATTTAGCATATATAATGAAAAGAGTGTGGGGGTCTGGAGACACCCCACGTTACCACTTTGTTTCAAAAAGTCACCTTACCGCTGCAGGGTTAATCTGTAAGATATAAAAGATTGAATATAGAGGACAAGGATTTTGTGACAAAAGTCTCCATATTACTACTTCCTGGCTTCGTCGAAAAGCCTGCCAGCACTGCTAAGACAAAGCGTTTGAATTTTCGCGAAAGGAAACAATCTTTGTGGTTGGCATGGATCCTGTTACACCAGTTGAAGATTTATCTTTGCTTATTGATGTTTCCTGCTAACGTAAGTGCATGAACTGTGTAGAGGAAATTGAGTTATTGGATTTAGCAAACACGTTAATGTGTTATTTGGTGTTGAAAAGCATTGTGTCGTGTGTTGTAATGCTCGAATTAGCAAGTTCAATAGCAAGTCTGATTCCACTATGGCTTCATGAATTTCCGAACTTCACAACAAATGGAATGATCACATTCGGCATGTAACAACAATATCCTCACTATCAAACACAGGACTTCCTCTGAGTGTGGTGAGCATCAGGTCCATGTGGGACAGGTCGCTTTCCTGATTCCAAATCAGGGTACTTCCTGTTCTTTTTCTTGTAACGATTGAAAGATTTTACGTTTACAGAAAAAAAATAACAATCATCATGACTTTAGGGCTTTCGCTATACCATCAGTACATAACTCATTGTTTTGCAACAAAGGAAAATGTATTAATGAAACGAAGCTCAATTAAAGTATCCTGAAAATAATGCTATATTCAATGTTAAAAATGAAAAAAAAAAGTGTTTAAAGATAGATTTTTGCATCAGATGCTGTGGGTTTTGTGATAGTATCATTCAATACAAAGTTCATACCACATAAACTACAGCCAATTAAGCAAAACTAATGACATATCTGTATTCAGCGTACCCGATTTAGTGTAAATTCATTGCAAAATTCTGGGCAAGTGAAAAAAAAAAGTTTTCTTTTGTTGAGCAGTTGAGCAGAAATAGAAAGCTGGATTTTAACGAGTGGTGCTACAGAATGGCACAGACTTTCCCGCATTAGTTTTCTACTTCCTTGGGTCTTCGCTAACTATTCGGAATTGCCACATACTCTTTTTTGCCAGCTGCCATCTATCACCGCCGAAAGTACATTTGTTTTGTCATTTTCGTAATTTTTCGGTTTTCTATTGGTAGAACGAAAATATTAATTTTAGAATATTAAAGACCACAAAAACCCAATAGCCCTAAACGGCTATTTTCTTTCAAAAATTATGTGCCGTTTTTAAGAAAATTTAGTTTTAGCGCTACTAAAAATGCGAAATTTGCAGCTCATTTTCACAGAAAAGTTTTGAGTTTTCAAAACTTCAAAGTTTCACTTTATTTGAAGTTATTTGAAGCGCTTACACCCACAAATATAATAATGTTTACAAATTGCTAGTAATGTGAATATTAAAGACGTGAGAGATCCTTTAAAAAATTACATATGTAATTTTTGGGGAAAAAAATTCTCAAAATAAACTTTACGTCATATTAAACGGTGCCATTAGCACTATCCGATCAAAAAGTTTGAAGAATTGTTTTTAGCAATTTATGATAAAACTAGCGTACCCGTGCGAGAACTCTCGCATGTTAAATCTTGAATTAATAATTATGCAAATAAACCTCGTCTGACTGCACAAACTACGGTGTTAACAGACAGCGTAGATAAAGATTGTCGAATCTAAGCCTTCTAAGCGTGTCGCCACAAAAATTGCTATCAGCAGGAAGGGCTGAAATATTGAGGTGGCCTTGGTAGTATTGAAGCGTGGAACCGAAAAGTTAATTGAATGGATCGGAGAATATCTCATCTTGTAGATTATGATGTGAAAAACGTTTCTTTGAGGCCAATTTTAATTTTAAGGCTCTAAAGCGCTTTGTTTACGAGTTATTTGCCGATATTGGTTGACATGTAATGCGGGTTGCATTTTACATGAATATTTCGATGCGTTTTTTAAAGAAATCATCCACATTTTTAAAGTCAAAGTGGAATTCGTCAAGTCTCCACGAAATTCTCTTTCTATAGAGCCCTCATTTATAAAGATTGGTCGCGTGTGAGAGCCGGAACTCAAAGGTATACTACTGAAATAATACAGGAGACGATGGCGTTTGAGCGTTTCTGAAAATGCGGAAATTTGAGCTAGTTTTCACAGAAAACGGTTGTTTTCGAGAAACTTTACTTGACATTATTTAAAGCAGATGTTCTCATAAATATAATAATAGGAACAAATCGCAGCTAGTGTAAATATTAACGACGTGAGAGACAAGTCAAAAAAATTACTTTTTTGCAATTTTTGAAAAACAAAAGAATACAGCAATATGGTGTTTACGTCATCGCATAGGGTACATTTACCACTAGCCGTACCAAAAGTTAAAAAAATTGGAGACGTTTTTGAGAAAATGTAGATTTTGTAATTTTTTAAAATTGCACATATTGCATGTAATATTGCGTGAAAACGACTTAAATTTTCAAAATAATTTACCTGATTTTAAACAAAGAACTCACTTTGGAGAACACATTTTATTTGGAGGGAAAATTTCTATCTTCAATTTTGTAGTCGGAAAAAAAACTCCGAAAAAATTTCAGACTTTCACAATTTTCAAAAATTCAGAGTTATCCGTAAAGATCGGACCTGTGCCATGTTAATAAGTGTATTTTACTCTATTCATAGAAGAAATTTAAAGAAAAAATTTGGAGCCGTTTTGAGAAAAATTTGTCCGGTGGGCTTCATGTACAGTACCCCCAAATTTTGAAGAATCTTTTTCCAAATCTCAAAGCTTCGACTAGAACCAGATCGACCGGGGAACATCCATTTTGGAAGAAATCGTGCGTATGGTTTAGAGGCGCTAGCAGTGTTCACTGACGGAAGGACGGACAGACGGTCGTTTTCTTTCAATTGGTTTTTCGTTATCAAGGACCCACAAAACAGGGTTTCTGGCTACACCACGTGTTAGGGGATTTTTTTCTGAATTTAGCGACTGGTTTTATCCACTATTTCGTTATCACGGCCCGGCAATGAATTTTTTCCGCCGAAAATTGGCCATTTTTTCGCGCAGCATTACACAACTTTCCCTATACTACGTAAATCACATCCGTACGTATCCGTGTATACGTACGTATACGGGAAAGTAAAAATAGGTGAAACGTGGTGGAAGATCCCAGACACACCGATAGCTAGGAACGTTTCAGTATATTTTGTCCGATACACTACGTGGATATTTCGAATGGATGAACCGCAATAAGCACTCAAATGTTGGTTTAAAAAATGATTTCTAGGCAAAAAATGTGCATTAAAGAAGCATGGAAATACTCTATAAACACGAAAATTGTTTATTATTTACAAAAGAAGTGAATACATTTGTTCCCAAATTTTTGCTAAATCAGGAATTTCAACGAACATGAGTCCTGCGCCGTTCTCTTAAGGTCCTTTAAGATTTAAAGAAAATAGAAATTGCCTATGCTTGACTCAAAACTTCGCAAAGATGCTCAGTTTTTTCAAATTTGTATCTATTTTTATTTATTTATTTATTTGTCAAAAAAACAGTAAAAACTGTATATGACGTGTGGGGAAAGAAATTTATCTGCGCACATTTTCTTGAGGGCCAGAATTTTATTAAAAAAAACGAAATGTTTTTTCCCGAGTTATAGAAAATCAATTTCAACTGTAAATGAACTACAAGCAAAAGGAGTGCTCAACAAAACGTGCGCCCAGTGAAGCTACATTTACGTCTAGAAGCAAAACAAGGGGCCATCTCAGCATTTGCTCAATGGATCAGGGAAACTGGACAAAAACCTGATCGAGATGGGGGTCATTGACCCGGAAGCTGAAGTACATTACTTGTTACAGGCGTATTAAATATTTTTTTAAATGTATACAATGCAAACATAAACTAATTCATTATATATCTTTGTTTTGTTACATTAAACATTATTTTTCTTTTTCACGATCAGTACAGTCTCTAATTGTATAGAAACAGTTTTGCAGCAGAAAAGATTTTACTTTTAACTTAAATTTGTGTACCGACTTTAATTGTTTAATGTCATCTGGCAATGCGTTGTAAAGTAACGTACATGTATTGTATGTTGATTTCTTGTACTGAGCTGTTGATACTGACACTTGATGCACGTGATTTCTACGGCGTGTGTTGTAATTATAAATATCAATATTGCATGAAAATATGTTCCCTCCGTTTAAGTAGGTCATTTTTGACAAATATTACAGATTCGTAAATAAATAGACAAGGCAATGATAGGATTCCCAGCTCAATGAAAAGAGGCTTGCAGGAATCACGTGGAAGGCATTTTTTCATTATTCGAATAATTTTCTGTTGCAATCTGAAGGTCTGAATACTACAGGATGAGCTTCCCCAGAATATTATGCCATATCTCAGGCGGGAATGCACATTTGCAAAATAAACGCAACGAGCTGCATGAAGGCTGACAGAATTTGAAAGAATTTGTATTTAAAGATGCACGATCAGCTAATTGTGGTGCTGATATGTAATATACTGGATCTAATGCATAATGCTTAAAACATGTGTTTATAAAATTTAAAAAAATACATCGTTTAATAGAATTGAATCGAATTGGAAATATAAATCGCGATAATCTCTGTCGTGGTTGTCAGGAAGTTTGAACTGACCGCCACTATTGGAGAGGCTCGCGAAAGGCGAGCTGACGTCAGCCGGCCACCGCGGGCTCCAGCGGGCGCGGCCGAGCGGAACCGCGGCGTCGCTGGCAGCGAGGAGAGGAGCAGATTCGCCTCCCCTTTCTTCAGACAGCGTACTCCAGACAGAGAAGGCGATAACAGCAGCGAGAAAAGAGCGGACTTTTGAAAACGACACTGCAAGCACTGGCAAACGGAACTCTGTTATTTTGGTTAGAGATTGTGGCACTAATATTGGATATTCTTCTGGATTCTCGGTCGGCCTGGCTTTGTATACGGTGTTTCTTTGGACGTAGCATGTGGCTACGGTAATAAAACTTGTTTATTGTGTTTCTCTGATATTTCCTTATTTTTCCGAGACACAACAATCTCCAGAATTTGTACCATTAATATGTTCTTACACATGTTTTACTGGTCTCAAATTCCATGTTTTACAAATTCCAAACGTTCATTTCTAAGGGGTAATTATTTTATTGCGGATATTTTTTCTTAATAAAATAATTTCCTTCTGAATGGACGTTTGTATTGAAAGTATCCAAGCAACAAATAATATTAAGATTTGAAAGAAATTAACAGACTTAAAAGAAGTATAAACATATCCTATACTTAATATAAGAAATATAGAAACACAATATGGAAATGAGGATATTTTAGATCTAAAAACAATAAAAAAGTCAATTTTTAGGGCATGTTTACCTATTCCAAATGCTAATTGTGTAAAAGAAAAGTATTAAAATTTAAGATTTTAAAAAAGAAAAAATTAAGATTAGTGTAAAAAATAATTTATGGAAAAGGATATTGTTGAATTAACCTTTTTACACGATTGAATTAAAAATGTGGTCTAGGTATTATTATTTTGTTATTATTATCATCTTATTATTCTTAATATTGAAATAACGTAGTGTAAGGTTCTCAATAGACCTCAATGTCTCAAAATACTAAAATTGTAAAAATTGCTAATATTTGGGGCTAAGATTATGAAAATATGGAATTTGTAGCTAAAATTAGAATTTTATTGAAAAAAATGAAAATAATTCAAAATTGAGGAAACGTGGTCTAAAATAATTTGGTCCAGGAGCTTCCTTTTATGTACTATTTTCATTCAGAAATCTCAATTCCACTTCTTACATTATAACACTTGTTTGAACGTCAGTCTTTGGGTCACTGTTTGATATTGGGTACTTTATTATTCAAATACCCAATTTACACATAAACCAATGCAAATTTATGTTTACATATTTTACAGCTAATTTAATCTTTAACATTCGTGTATATTACAAGTATATTAATGTTCGTACCTTCTTCCAGTTGATGTTCTTGTCTTTGATGCTGTGCAGTATGTAACCGAGGGATAGACCCACCAGGTATGATGAGGCATGCATGTGTGTTCTTATGTGAATATTTAAGAAGAAGAATAATATGTCATGGTCTCTGAAACAGTTTATGCAATAAAAGTTAAAAAGTCCAATCTGTCATATACAAATCGTACTAATACAATGCATTCTACATAAAAATCAATACCCCTTTCGTGTCCATATCTATTGATGTACAACTACTATCGCAACCGACTTCCTACCAAATAGATTTAGTGTCGTGATAAAAATTACAAATATTTGGCGCGAACTAGTTGCTAATCTGAATAACACAATCCCTGAAAAAGTGAGCTCATAACATGGTGCATCAAATTATGATTCTGACTCGTTCCTACTTGTATTACGCATTTAGCTGAATATATTAGCAAGAGCCGTGTATTTCAATTCATTTATTGTACTTTAGTATACACGATATTATATTTATTTGTTTATTAGCTGAGCCCAGCAGACGTTGTACTGCCCTTTATCTTCCTTTTTTTTTCTTCCCTCTCCCTCTCTCAGTCTCTCTCCCTCTCTCTCTTCGTCTCTCACCCCTCTTCATTCTCTCCCTCCGTCTCTTTCTGTCTCTGCCTGTCCCTCTCATTCACATTTACTTGCAGATTCTGCACGTCTTTGAGCAGGTGGGATAATATTGGGAAGCGCCGGACCAGCCAAAAAGGTAATAGAATGTGCAAGAAGATTTCATCCTGTAGATTACGATGTGAGACACGTTTCTTTGAAGCCCTTGGCCTCACAATTTTAGTTTTTAATGCCCTAGAACTCTTTGTTTAGGAGTTATTAAACCATATAGAATCAAAAATCCTACCAAGTCGAACAGGTTTCATTTGACATGCGTACATAGTTTTTTATTCTACAACACCATCTGGTGAATTCTGAATCTAGTGAATCTAGTAAAAGTAAGATACGAAGGAGAAAGAAATTTTAGGAATGTATGATTCCGATATTCAGTGGTTGCTTTTCCCACAGTAATCATATTAGGTTTAGAAATTATATTAGACTTAAGACTGGTACCGTGTTTTCTTCTGATGTGGTGCTACGTGGAAAAATACGGAATAAAAATTCTACTGACATATATCCTCAATACGTAGTACGTATATGCAATGTTTTTGGATGCACTAAAATCAATCCAACAGTAGGGTAATACCCGAGGACGATTCAATATTAAAAATCACGAAATCTTGAAAAACTGTCCGGATGGAGCCGTGAATGCAACGAAACCTGATCCGAAACCAAAACGTAGGAATCATTTCACAAAATGAATTGCCATTGAAGTTGCGGGGACAGTATTTTCTAGGATAGATGGCAGAATGGTCATTAATTTCAACTAATAATAAAGAAACAGCAATGCCAGTAAGTGAAGTGGTCCAGCCAGATGGTCTTGACTGAATGAACTTTATTATATCTATCAGGCACTTACTGAACGCATAACATTGTTTTCGATCAAAAATATCGATTTTATCAAAATGTCGATTCACCTTTTCCAGAGAAATTCCAGTCCTGCTTCATAAGTTATGAACATCAAGTGTCTCGTTTACGTTTGAACGTTCGTAATCCTTTGAAGTAAAACTCGTGTAGATACTTACGTATCATGAAATCGATAAATGGGTGGTAAGCCCGTGATGACGACAGAGGCGACAGCCACAACCGTCGACAGGGCAATGAGAGCGAGCATCAGCTGCCGCCCTCTGCGCCAGCGGAAGAGCGGCAACACCGCGAGCGGCGCCACAATCACAAACTGCATGTCGGCTGCCAGGAACCATGAGGGGGTCATGCACTAGAACATTGGTTCCGAACGGTGTCGGTACAGACCAAGGCCCACTACTCCAATGATGAGAGGTGAGCACGAGCGTAACAAATTGAACATAGCGCTCTCCGCCATATTGTAGGCAAATGCGGGCGCGGTCATATAATACTGTGTATCTTAACGCTATTTTCAGAGGACTTAACGAACTCGAAACTTCAATAATCACATCATAAATGTTCCTATCAACTATGATTATATAAATTACGAAATATTTAAACGTATTTTAAGAAAAATGTAGTTGGAAATAGCTCTCGTTTTTAGCTTTCAATTAGTGCGCTTTCAACCCATGTCGAATACATGGACGTGCAATAAGTGCGTACATTCTTTTTCGTCTAGGGATTAATCACAAAATACGTTTTCTTCGGTTAGTGTTATGCGATCTGTTTCAATCTGTACTTTTTGTTTGAAGGAAATTTCTTCAGTACTTTTTGTACTGGCTGGGTAATAAAGTTGAAAAATTCCCCTCACGACATTTCATAATTTAAGGACTGAATTAGTCAATAATTACGCTTTGACTAATTCAGTCCTCATTCTCTTTCTATAATCGGTCCAAAAGTTACCCATAATAGAATTTTGTTCTTAAAATGATCAATTTGAATTAGCCAATCCTAACAGCGCTGACGGATTTTGCCGCGCAGTTCGTTTTATTATTATACGAAAACATTCGATAAAATTAAATTATTAAACACAGATTACATTTTAAAAAGTGAAAAAATATATTTAATTTCAATTTTGTATCACCCAAAGATTTTCAAAAGTAACTCGCCCGGAAATCACTCCTGAATCCCGGAGTCTCCGGGTCAAACCTGGAGAGGTGGCAACCCTATTTTTGGAATATTATATGTTTTGATTTTCTTCATGTATTGCCTTTGTGATTATTTTGCACATACTATGTCAGTCAATGTTGACTTAAAATATATAGTTTACAACAAAATCTAGTGACATTGAATGTAGAAACTGTAGAGCATCTCTTGACTTGTAATTAAATTGGAAAATATTTAGAGACAAAAGGTGTCGTTTGTTCGTCGGGTAATTGATATCTTGTAGTCGTGGCAAAAATCAATTTCGAAATGATCACGAAAATGCGGGTTTTTAGGGTCACGGAAATTCGGGTTTTGGATGGCTAAAATTATTTTCCACGATTAGTTTTGTTAACGCAGCAAAGGTAGCTTCATATTCAGATTGGGAGAGCTATAAATTGGGTTACGGCGAAACGAACGCCATGGACAATGCTCGCTCGCTCGCTCGCTCGATCTCTGGAAAGACACAATGTACCTCTCTTATTAGAAGATAATATGAAGAAATAAGAAATCATTGAATAAATCGTTCACCTTTTTACCTCATTCTCACATGAAAAGCAAACGCCTTCTTTTAATTTGTATTGCACAAAATTTCACTCGTGCCTTCAGCGTAGTTCCCGCATAAAAGCGGTTATTCCTTGAAAAAACCAGTGGAGGGGCGGCACTGGTACCAACTTTGATAGCTTAACCTGTTCCCATTGAACTTTAATACACGCTCACTCAAGCCCATTCCCTGCGCGGAGCAACTACTGTGAAGTGCCTGTTTCGGCGTTTGAATTTGGCGACAATGCTGTCATAGGTTAAAAACGGAGATCTAGTGTGTCTAAATAATCTTCTCTGTACCAGAGTGCTTGGCGGCGGAACCCGGTAGGAGCTGCCTCCTGGCAAAGGGAGATGAAACTAACAAGTAGCCCGCCAGATCAAATGCAAGACGTCGAAAGGCAAAGAAGACAAAGAAATTTTATATACCCGCTCTTTTCGCAGCCAGCACGCGGTTTTGGAGGGAATTTCTTATAAGTCAGACGCGGTACGTTAAAAATGCAAATTCTGAGCTGGTGATAAAGGCCAAAGATTGTTATTAACAACCAATCTCCCGCCACGGCGCCAAATTTGAATAATTTTTGATGCTATATTGATACTATATTTGTGAATATGTAAAATAAATTTAAAATATTTTTTTCGGTAAGTAGACATAAATGTCACCAGGTACATCACAACCTGTGGAACCAAAGCAGAATTGTATTCGACCTCCATTCCAAAATTCCCCAGAACATTACTTGAAGCCACATTTTAGAAACATTACTTGAAGACCATTTCAGGTCAGAATTGCTTGTTAAACTCTAATGTACTTGCCTTGTCTTCGCCTCAAATATTGAATGGAAACGTATTGATGTAGTCTTCATCAGACATTTCAAGATCCATTTCACGGCAGTGTAATATTTGGTTGAAATTTAGTAATTTAGCTACATTTCTGGGAGATTCTTGTTACATATATCTGGAGTTACCAATTATCGAAGACATTTCCGTTTTTGAGTAGCTGAGTTTGTAATCTTCACCGAAATGCAATGGTTACATTGGATCTCTCCGTGGGCGACTACTCCACAGCTACTTATGTTCTACCAGGGATCGCAAGTCCCCGGAATGGGCACTAGGCGTTAGCCTTTATTCGCAACCTCCGCCCCCCCCGCCACCGCACAAGTAGAACGACGGGATGGTATCCGGATCCCGCCGGAACGCCGTTAGCCCTCACGGCAACCTCCTCATTCCATGCCTGGGTTGGGGCAGCCCGGCCAGTTCAGAGCTGCTATCTATCCAGGCTAGTACCGGAGTCAAATCAATGCGCCACTCACATGCGCCGGGACAAGTCCTTCCTCTTTGCCCAGAAAATGGGCATTAACACAACGAAGCCAAGGGCCCAAAAGGGGACCACCCGAATTAACGATCGGGCGACTTGGTGCACCCTTTCTGTCTCCTCACTGCCTATTATTGAATTTATTTAGAGAAGCTTTTGAAGGAAATCAGCAGTTCACGGTTTCATCCATTCGGGAACTTGTATGTCGCTACAGTAATGTCACTAAGGTGACATTCAAGCTCCCAATTGGATGAAACCGTCAACATCTAATTCACTGCAATCGCTCCTTAAGTGTTCACCTTTAGGCTATTGACGTGAGTTTCACCAGAACCTAAGCAATCTGACGATAGGTATTAGTTCCCCACCGGAGTTCTCTCTGTGGGTTCCGGAGAATCTCCTTCACTCAATCCTGTCCCAAGGTCGACGCGCCATGGGGCCCGACTGGTGGGTTATTGGCAGGAACTTAGCATCGCCTACTCACTGCCTCCACTTTGCAACTAATGACGTGAGTGCCGCCATGAAACTAAGGGTTCGGGTGGTGGTTTACAACTCTCCACCAGAAATCGCGGCAACCTTCGTCACCGTGATTTCTCCCTGCGGGGATGCAATAGTTACAAAATGTTGAGTGTTTTATAACAGAAACATTTCGTATTGCGGAGAGTACTTCCTTGGGCGATTGAGTATTGCCGTCAACGCATAGTTGTAATTTCTTAAGTTTTCGAAGCGTACTCATTCCTTAATTCCAAAGAATAAAAGACGGATACGAAATAAGAGCGAATATGTAAATTATTAGTAAACGTTTTGTTGTTTCACAGCAGGAAACAATTAAGTTAATTAATATTTTTTGTAATCAGTGAGATCTTGATAATGCCTATAAGACGCCGGTTTGGCTATTGGTATTGACTCCCAATTGAACCGTTGGTGATCATTGACACCTTCAAAATTTCAACAACCCCCCAGGGGGTCTGTACCGAAAATATTGGATACTATTAACTAGATACACAAGTAGCGCTAGTGTAACGTTACAAATTGAAGGCTGCACTCTGCTCCATATTGTAGGTAACTAGTTCCTTGGCAGGTGCTGACAGGCGTGTTGTGTGTCCGTGGATGATAAGAGTTGTGGGTATTTCCCATGTTAATTATTACTTTACAGTGCTTTGGGAATACGAATAAATTTTCGAATTCAGTAAAACAAATCATTTTTGCAACTGCAATAATAGGCATACGTTTTGTTATTTAATGTAAGAAGCAGATTTCGCCTTTCAGTAGCAGAAAACACTCATATTAAACTCACCACTCACCCCTTTATACTTAACTCACCAAGCCTGAATTGTGGGCATAATTGCTTATGTAGAGAACGTTCCAAATCCACGTCTCTCTGCACGATTCCACATTGTACTTGATTTGAGGCCAGTGGGGTCCATCGCCTAGATATTCGAGGAACGTTGTATGGAATAAGATTAGCAGGTAATAAACGGGACTTAATCTGTGAATACAAAATACAAATTAAATATTGTTAAAACAGATGTATAATAAGGTATAAAATTATAATATTGATATTAACGCAATAGAGTAATTTTTTTATCCAACTTGATCGCGATAAAACGTTGTTTTGATGATGGTTTCTTAAGATAGAAGCTAAATTTACTATCACTTGAAAAAAATTATCAAATGAATAAATAAATGTCCTCGAGGTGTTAAAGTCGATTACAATATTTGTCGTTGAAGGCAAGAATCGACTGACTTCAATCCACATTTCAATAGTTATTTATAAAATAATTGTTGCAAGACACCATATTACAATTTGAAAAATCGGGGGAAAATGCAAACGAGGCCGTTAGGCTAAATACTTGTTACGATAGGACGATGCGAAGATCGCGCATCTTCGAAAAAATTCCCAAACTATATTTGTGCTAATGTCTTGATGTTCATCATTCGAAAAATGACAGAATGATTTTGATTGTGGTTAATGGTGGACAATAATTATTCTTATAATGAGTATAATAAGAATTATTATAATTACGAAACTGATTTCAGCTAAACTTTTACTGTAAATGATGAAAGTTCGTAAAATAGTTTTTGCGGTTTTGTTATTGTAAATTTCGGAAGAAGTAAATAATTAAAAATGTATACTAAAAAGCTACATTACCTGATGAAGCGATGTACGATTGTCATGATGTAGTTGAATTTTCCATTAATTATGGAATTTGCAAGATAATAGCTGTATAGTGTTGCACTTATTGTGACGAACGTGCCCACGACGACATGACCAACAATAAAAGGTGTGTAGAAGATACTTGTAGAACACTGGAACATAATATTGAGTTGCTGCACATTTGATTATTTGGAAGTATGGATTTGAAGTGTAAACTAGTGGTGCTACGACAGCACATACTTTCTCGGAATATTATAAAGTTAGTTTTAAGTAATATTATGTAACAATTTCTGCCTTTTTTACAATTAAAAGTTCACTTTATTTCAAACGAAAAAATATTATTTTTAATTCAAAAGTTAAAATGAAAATAAATTTCTGACATACAATTCAGGGTATTCACGAACAAATCCAATGCGTTTTTTAGGCTTCCAATATACAATGTCAGTAGTGTGCGAGAAACTAAAGAAATTAAAACTTAATAAATAATACGATCTACAGGAGGGGGCGGCGGCCGCGGCTTTCGCTAGGGCGCGTTGTTGCCAGCGCGGTGTTGAAAAGCAACAATGGACGATTCATTTGGCCTTGCATTCCACAATGCAGTAACACAGCGCTCACAAGCAAGCGAAAGTAGTTCTAAAAAACTGTAATAGTAATTATTAAATACTATTGTATTATAATATTCTCCAAATCTGCTCGTTCAGACAAAGAGTAACGAGCAATTCATGGTAACGATTTACACGTTACTCTTTGTCTGAACATGTAATGCTAAATGCTCCACTCATTTACACACGTAAGAAAATCCCCCCAAATTCGCATAACAAATTGCAGAACAAACACTCGTTTTCATCTGTTTTCAGAATTCAATGTGGCTTAGAGTAGGAATTCCAGAAATTACGAAATACGAACAATGACACAATAAATAATACACGTATGAGTAGAGAGTTATCTAAAAGTGAAATAAAATTATTCATTGATTACTTGCTGCAGGAGTCATGGGACGCAGTTTATAATACTATTGATACAAACGATAAATATTATTCTTTTTTAAAACGCCTTCATTTCATTTTAACACTTGCTTTCCTCTTCAGAAAAGAAAATTAAATATTTCACGCAAAAGCAATTCTTGGATAACACAAGGAATTAGAACATCATGTAAAAACAAACGAGTTCTTTCTTTCATTTCTAAGCATCATAACGTATCTCAAGATTTCCTCCTGTACTTTAAAAATACAAATCATTGTTAAGAAAAGTCATAAGGCAGGCTAAAATCATGAAATACGATCAGGATATTTTGAACTCAAATAACAAAACAAAATCAATGTGGGATATAGTAAAAAATGCGACCAAACCAACTAGAAACCTTGTAGAGAATGTTATTTTAAAAGATTACGATAGAGATGTGAACGATCCGGCAACAGTGGCTAGTCTCTTTAACCAATACTTTTCGAGAATTGCTGTCGATCTCACTAAGGGTTTTCAGCCACAAAATTCAACATCTGACGTTTCCCTAAATATCTTAGACACAATGTTCGTTTCCGAAAACTCTTCCTATGAAATTCTCAAAATAATCGGTAAATTAAAAAATAAATATTCGGCCGGTTTAGATGAATTTCCGGATTGTTTGTTAAAGACGTGCGCGCCAGCCATTATACACCCGTTAACTCACATATTTAATGCATCCTTATGCACGGGAATTTTTTCAGATATTTTTAAAACAGCTAAGATTAAGCCACTCTTCAAAAAAGGCAACAAAAATGAAATTCAAAATTATCGGCCAATTTCTCTTTTGTCAGTTTTTTCAAAAATAGTAGAGAGACTTTTTTATGTGCGAATGGAAACCTTTCTCAATAAACACGACGCGTTTTCAAATTGCCAACATGGATTCCGGAAATCAAAATCTACGGAAACCGCCATTTTTTCTTTTCTTAAGGATGTTGCCTCATCATTGGATCAAAACGAAGCAACTATTGGAATATTTTTAGATCTTTCAAAAGCTTTTGACGTAATTGATCATAACATTTTACTTTCAAAATTACCTTCATATGGAATCCGTGGTATTGCTCTAGATTGGCTATGTTCGTACCTTAAACTACGATCTCAGAGAGTAGAAATACCTTACTGGAATGATGGAATTTTATGTACACACCTTTCCGGTTCTTTGCCAATTGCATGTGGAGTCCCGCAAGGATCGATTTTAGACCCTATTCTCTTCCTATTATACGTAAATGACATGCCCTTAGCGATTCGAAACGAAAGAACAGTTATCTTTGCGGATGATACAAATATTCTTTGCAACAAAGAAACCGTAAATAGTACAATATGAGACGTTTCAAATTGGTTCCGTAATAACAAATTAATAGTAAATGAAAAGAAAACTGTTTCAAAGCAGTTTTCCATATCAAATAAAAAATTCTGTACTCCATTGAAAATGAACGGTGTGCCATTGACTGATGTTAATGTAACAAAATGTTTAGGTCTATCAATTCAGTCAAACCTCAAATGGAATGCCCACTTAAATGAATTGAACACAAAATTAAGTTCATTATGCTACGCGTTCAGAATTCTTTCAAATTCCGTCAGCCTTCATACAGCTCGTTGTGTATATTTTGCCAATGTTCACTCCCGCCTAAGATATGGCATAATATTCTGGGGAAACACATCTTACAGCTCCCAGACTTTCAGATTACAAAAAAGAATTGTACGAAAATTAAGCAAATCCAACCCACGTGATTCTTGTAAGTCACTCTTTATTAATCTAGGAATTTTACCATTACCTTGTCTCCTGATTTACGAATCAGTAGTTTTTGTCAAAAATGACTTACTTAAGGGCGGGAATATATTTTCAGCAAACGCCGATGTCTATAAGTATAACACACGACGTAGTAATCATATTCACCAAGTGGCAGTATCAACAGCACACTACAAAAAATTCACATACAATTCATGTACATTACTCTACAACACTTTGCCAGAAGACATTAAACGATTAAATTCGATAGAAAAGTTTAAGTCCCAAGTAAAATCTTTTCTGCTGCATAACTGTTTCTATACAATTCGAGACTATACCGAGCATAAAAAAGGAAAGTAGCATTAATTTTAACAATGATAGTTAATGTAATTATTATCATTTGGACTGTATAATTCTAAAGAACCTGTAACAAGTATTGTACAACAGTTTCTGGGTTGATGGCCCCCATCTCGATCAGGTTTTTCGTCCAGTTTCCCTGATCCTTGAGCAAATGCTGAGATGGTCCCTTGTTTTGCTTCTGGACATAAATGTAACTTCACTATTTGTGCACGTCTTCTGAATATCAGTGGGAAATATATTTATTCAAATTATAGTTTTTCATATTATCGCGGCAAAAAATAATATTCTTTCATGAAGAACACGAGGGTTCAGGGCAAGAATTTATAGCTAATTTACCATTGAAAATATATTTTATTATATAGGAGCGAATATTTTGTCAACAAAACTCGAAAAAAATCTCTCTTTTCTGTATTCAAAATTCGACTAGAATATGGTTTAGGATGGAAACCACAGAATTATGAAAACGTGCACAAAATTCACTTCTCCCCATAGCTCGTCACACGCAGTTTTTAACTGTTTTTGACGTAAATAAATAAATAAATAAATAAAATTCAAGAAAGCTTTCACAGAGTACATTTCTCCCCATATTTCATCACTCACTTTTTAAACTGTTTTTGACGTTACTCAAAAAGAATAAAACAAAGCGACCCAATTGTTCCGAGTACAACAAAGACGAATTTGAAAGAATTTCACACTGATAACTCGTGAAACAAAGCGCGGGAAATTCAAAAATGCAATTTCAAAAATTAAATTGCACGAAACTAGTCATTTTGAAACAATAATTGTTTTATTGTACATGATATTTTTTAAAGAACTGATTTTTAAGAATATATTTCATGTAACAAAAGATCTCTATCATGAATATTTTACTTTCATAAATATTAATTCTGTTTTGAAATGTTTGCAATTTTCGAATAATTAGGAATTTCTACAGAAATTAGACTTGTACCATTCTCTTAAGCGTCTATTACACTATCCGACAACAAAATTGGATCACAACATTTGATGCCATTTTTTTGAAATTTTGAAAATGTTCCAAGGGCTTTATGTAAAGTACCCCCTAAAATTAAAATGTTTCAAAGTCAAAGGCCGCAAGATAGTCAGAATGATTGTGGAACATCAATTTGGTGAAAATCCTGCTTGTGATTTAGCCTCCAGCGTTGTTCACATCCAGACGGATGGACGGACAGACGGACGGAGAGACATTTAGCTGTCAATTGATTTTTCTGTTTCAAGACAGATTCTGACTACACAATGTGTTACAGAAAGTAATTTACTTTATATAGGGACAAGTTTTTTCCACCGTTTTGTTTCCAAGGCCCGCAATAAGAGACGAAAATTTGCAGTATTTTACTGCAGTATTACATACTTTCTCTGCGCTGCATATACAGTAGCGAGAAAAATGCTGTAGGACGTGCATTATGCTCATTACTTAGGTGTGCAGTCGGTCCCATGGCGCGTAACTGCATAGATAGCGAGTTATTACAGAATGAGTCATTTCAGGCGACAAACACCCCATGTGTGTGCGTGATATATGCTATCAACAATTCTCTTACAGTTTCAGGCCCAGAAGAACAGTTTCCAGAAGAAAGCGTTTTTGTAAGTTTCCGATGTCGTCGCAACCTGTATGTCATCGCAACATTATACGCATTTCCAACACAGATGTAAAGTAGAGAAGACATGTGTTCTTTGTGAACAGCGAATGCACTGCAATTCTGACGGTCGGCCCAAAATAGAGGCCAATCACAGGAGCCGCGCGCGATACAGTACTGTCGTAATTTCCACCCCAATTCGACAATTCACAAATTTTCATCGTAAGCTTTTGAAAAATATTTTGTTTATTTATTCGACAATATTTAGAACTGTTCTCATAGCTTCAACTCTCCACAAGCACAACCTTCTGGAACTGAGAGAAGAGAAAGAGTCAAGAAACTTCTGTACGCAAAGTGAAGCGTTTCTCATCAAAAATTGCATTAGAGACACATCTGAAAAAAAGCTAAACACATCCATACAATTTATCCGCAAATGGATAAAAAAAGGTTGAAATATATTAGGGGAAATGCTTCAAGGAACTCTATTTAATTCATTGTCGCCGCGTAACAAATTTTTCAATCTTCCCTTGAAAATATCTACCTCTTGAAATGAAAAGGACTGAATTATCTTACCTCCGATAATTTGACCTTGTTCATACACGGCTCTTCTGGCCAGGTCATGATCTCGTGAGTCAGCATCAGGTACATGGAGGCGAGAGCGCGAATGCCCGCGATGCATCCCAGTTCTTCTCTGCGCTCGCTCGTCAGCCGCTTCCAGCCCACGACGCAGCGAAAAGGCCCGCAGCACCACTGTGTACGACCCTAACACACACACACACACACACACACACACAGAGGAACTATATGCTTGCTGCTGGGGAAGAAATTTAAAAAAGGAGAGAGAGAGAGAGCGTCAGGTACATGGAAGCGAGAGCGCGAATGCCCGCAACGCAGCCCAGCTCCTCCCTGCGCTCGCTCGTCAGCCGCTTCCAGGCCACGCGCAGCAAAAAAGGCGCGCAGCAACACTCTGTACGACCCTAACACACACACACACACAGAGGAATTATATGCTTGCTGCTGGGGAAGATATTTAAAAAAAGGGGAGAGAGAGCGAGCTCCAGATATATGGAGGCGAGAGTGCGAATGCCCGCGATGCAGCCCAATTCCTCCCTGCGCTCACTCGTCAGCCGCTTCCAGGCCACGCGAAGCGAGAAGGCGCGCAAGCAACACTCTGTACGACCCTAACACATACACAGAGGAATTATATGCTTGCTGCTGGGGAAGAAATTTAAAAAAAGGAGAGAGAGGGAGAGCGAGAATTTGATATTTGGAGGCGAGAGCGCGAATCCCTGCGATGCAGCCCACCTCCTCCCTGCGCTCACTCGTCAGCCGCTTTCAGCCCACGCGCAGCGAGAAGGCGCGCAGCACCACTCTGTACGACCCTAACACACACACACACACAGGAATTATATGCTTGCTGCTGGGGAAGAAATTTGAAAAAAGGAGAGAGAGAGAGAGAGCGTCAGGTACATGGAGGCGAGAGAACGAATGCCAGCAATGCAGCCCAACTCCTCCCTGCGCTCACTCGTCAGCCGCTTCCAGCCCACGCGCAGCGAGAAGGCGCGCAGTACTTCTCTGTACGACCCTAACACACACATACACACACAGAGGAATTATAAGCTTGCTGCTGGGGAAGAAATTTACAAAAAAGGAGAGAGAGAGAGAGCGAGCATCAGATATTTGGAGGCGAGAGCGCGAATCCCCGCAGATGCAGCCCAACTCCTCCCTGCGCTCACTCCGTCAGCCGCTTCCAGCCCACGCGCAGCGAGAAGGCGCGCAGCACTTCTCTGTACGATCCTTACACACACATACACCACAGGAATTATAATGCTTGCTGCTGGGGAAGAAATTTACAAAAAAGGAGAGAGAGAGAGAGCGAGCATCAGATATTTGGAGGCGAGAGCGCGAATCCCCGCGATGCAGCCCAACTCCTACCTGCGCTCACTCGTCAGCCGCTTCCAGCCCACGCGCAGCGAGAAGGCGCGCAGCACTTCTCTGTACGATCCTTACACACACACACACCCAGGAATTATATGCTTGCTGCTGGGGAAGAAATTTACAAAAAAGGAGAGAGAGAGAGAGCGAGCATCAGATATTTGGAGGCGAGAGCGCGAATCCCCGCGATGCAGCCCAATTCCTTCCTGCGCTCACTCGTCAACCGCGTCCAACCCACGCGAAGCGAGAAGGCGCGCAGCACTTCTCTGTACGACCCTACACACACATACACACACAGAGGAATTATATGTTTGCTGCTGGGGAAGAATTTTACAAAAAAGGAGAGAGAGAGAGAGAGAGAGAGAGAGCGAGCATCTGATATTTGGAGGCGAGAGCGCGAATCCCCGCAATGCAGCCCAACTCCTCCCTGCGCTCACTCGTCAGCCGCTTCCAGCCCACGCGCAGCGAGAAGGCGCGCAGTACTTCTCTGTACGACCCTAACACACACATACACACACAGAGGAATTATATGTTTCCTGCTGGGGAAGAATTTACAAAAAAGGAGAGAGAGAGAGAGAGAGAGAGAGCGAGCATCTGATATTTGGAGGCGAGAGCGCGAATGCCAGCAATGCAGCCCAACTCCTCCCTGCGCTCAGCTCGTCAGCCGCTTCCAGCCCACGCGCAGCGAGAAGGCGCGCAGCACTTCTCTGTACGACCCTAACACACACATACACACACAGATGAATTATAAGCTTGCTGCTGGGGAAGAAATTTGCAAAAAGAGGAGAGAGAGAGACAGCGAGCATTTGATAGTTGGAGGCGAGAGCGCGAATGCCAGCAATGCAGCCCAACTCCTCCCTGCGCTCACTCGTCAGCCGCTTCCAGCCCACGCGCAGCGAGAAAGGCGCGCAGCACTTCTCTGTACGACCCTAACACACACATACACACACAGAGGAAATATAAGCTTGCTGCTGGGAAGAAATGTACAAAAAAGGAGAGAGAGAGAGAGAGCGAGCATCAGATATTTGGAGGCGAGAGCGCGAATGCCCCGCGATGCAGCCCAACTCCTCCCTGCGCTCACTTCGTCAGCCGCTTCCAGCCACGCGCAGCGAGAAGGCGCGCAGCACTTCTCTGTACGACCCTACACACACATACACACCCAGGAATTATATGCTTGCTGCTGGGGAAGAAATTTAAAAAAAGGAGAGAGAGAGAGAGCGAGCATCAGATATTGGAGGCGAGAGCGCGAATGCCAGCAATGCAGCCCAACTCCTCCCTGCGCTCACTCGTCAGCCGCTTCCAGCCCACGCGCAGCGAGAAGGCGCGCAGCACTTCTCTGTACGACCCTAACACACACACACACCAGGAATTATATGCTTGCTGCTGGGGAAGAAATTTAAAAAAAGGAGAGAGAGAGAGAGCGAGCATCAGATATTTGGAGGCGAGAGCGCGAATCCTCGCGATGCAGCCCAATTCCTCCCTGCGCTCACTCGTCAGCCGCTTCCAGCCCACGCGCAGCGAGAAGGCGCGCAGCACGTCTCTGTACGACCCTAACACACACATACACACACAGAGGAATTATAAGCTTGCTGCTGGGCAAGAAATTTACAAAAAAGGAGAGAGAGAGAGAGAGCGAGCATCAGATATTTGGAGGCGAGAGCGCGAATCCCCGCGATGCAGCCCAATTCCTCCCTGCGCTCACTCGTCAGCCGCTCCAGCCCACGCGCAGCGAGAAGGCGTGCAGCACTTCTCTGTACGACCCTAACACACACATACACACACAGAGGAATTATATGCTTGCTGCTGGGGAAGAAATTTAAAAAAAGGAGAGAGAGAGAGCGAGCATCTGATATTTGGAGGCGAGAGCGCGAATCCCCGCGATGCAGCCCAATTCCACCCTGGGCTCACTCGTCAGCAACTTCCAGCTCGCGCGCAGCGAGAAGGCGCGCAGCAACACTCTGTACGACCCTAACACACACACACACACACACAGGAATTATATGCTTGCTGCTGGGGAAGAAATTTAAAAAAGGAGAGAGAGAGAGAGAGAGCGAGCATCTGATATTTGGAGGCGAGAGCGCGAATCCCCGCGATGCAGCCCAATTCCACCCTGCGCTCACTCGTCAGCAACTTCCAGCTCACGCGCAGCGAGAAGGCGCGCAGCAACACTCTGTACGACCCTAACACACACACACACACACACACAGGAATTATATGCTTGCTGCTGGGGAAGAAATTTAAAAAAAGGAGAGAGAGAGAGAGAGAGAGAGAGAGAGAGAGAGCGAGCATCTGATATTTGGAGGCGGGAGCGCGAATCCCCGCGATGCAGCCCAATTCCACCCTGCGCTCACTCGTCAGCTACTTCCAGCTCACGCGCAGCGAGAAGGCGCGCAGCAACACTCTGTACGACCCTAACACACACACACACACACACACAGGAATTATATGCTTGCTGCTGGGGAAGAAATTTAAAAAAAGGAGAGAGAGAGAGAGAGAGCGAGCATCTGATATTTGGAGGCGAGAGCGCGAATCCCCCGCGATGCAGCCCAATTCCACCCTGCGCTCACTCGTCAGCCGCTTCCAGCCCACGCGCAGCGCGAAGGCGCGCAGCAACACTCTGTACGACCCTAACACACGCACACACACACACACAGGAATTATATGCTTGCTGCTGGGGAAGAAATTTGAAAAAAGGAGAGAGAGAGAGAGCGTCAGGTACATGGAGGCGAGAGAGCGAATGCCAGCAATGCAGCCCAACTCCTCCCTGCGCTCACTCGTCAGCCGCCTCCAGCCCACGCGCAGCGAGAAAGTGCGCAGCACTTCTCTGTACGGCCCTAACACACACACACACACACACACACACACACACACACACACACACACACACACAGGAATTAAATGCTTGCTGCTGGGGAAGTAATTTAAAAATAGGAGAGAGAGAGAGAGCGAGCATCAGATATTTGGAGGCGAGTGCGCGAATGCCAGCAACGCAGCCCACTCCTCCCTGCGCTCGCTCGTCAGCCGCTTCCAGCCCACGCGCAGCGAGAAGGCCCGCAGCACTTCTCTGTACGACCCTAACACATACACAGACACGAATAATACGCTTGCTGCAGACCCGGGAGAGAGAGAGGGGGAGAGAAAGCGAGAGGGAGAGAGAGAGAGAGAGAGAGAGAGAGAGAGAGAGAGAAGGGACGAAAAAGCTAGTTCAGGTACATGGAAGGGAGAGCGTGAGTCCCAAGAATTTTTCCAATTCCTTCGTGCGTTCGCTCGTCAGCTGCTTCCAGACCACGCGCAGCGAGAAGGCGCGTACCACTACTCTTTACGGCCCTACACACCACACACACACACACACACACACACACACACACACACACACAATATGCCTTATTCAGAGAGAACAGTTCGAATTCCCAATTCAAGGTATAGTTCTGCGCGAAAAATCTTCTCATAATTCTCTGCGATGTTGTGTTCTTTTTCAGTGTTTTTGCAATCCCTTCTAATTTATTAGTCAAGCTTGAGTTTTTGGCATTAACCTAATTTATTTTTTTGTACCAGACCATCTATTTTTTTGACAATTTAGAATTTAAGATTGTACGTACTTACTAGATTCATCTCTCGTTTTGTCTTCACAATAGCTGTCCCATACTGTTCCAACAACAGAGAGTATTACGGAGAACTGCTACTATAATTCTGGAAGAAAATTATAAGTTATTAAATTCTGGAAGAAAGCCACGTTAGTAAAAGTTTGTTAATACATATTGAAATGGTGGAATATTAAAGGACGGATTTAAACGCAAAAGCTTGTTTCATTTTTATTACTACTAAAATAATGTAAACTTATTAATATATTTTATGTTAATGTAAATTTGAATGTTTTACATGGTTAAAACATTACAGGAGAGGCGACTTCATTTTATTTCTTCCTTGGATTCCACATTCAGAGAGATTCGAGAATATCAGTGTTCTAGAAAGGACGGAGCAGTCTGTGAAATACAGTTGACCTCAAAACTAGTGCCCACTTTTGAAAGAAAAGAAAATGAACACCGGAAACAAATAATCAAGAAATACCAACCGTTAGTGCAAACACAAACAATTCTTACTGCAGAAAGAAACAAAAACTTAATCTCTGTATTTTAAGTTAGACTGCTCAGTGTTGCAATCATGTGACTAGTTCTCAGTATAGTTCATCAACAAAGGTATATCCCATGCTGGTCAACATTTTTGTTGTCAACATTTACAGTTGTCAACATTTTGGGCCCCAGACTTCACTCAAAGTCGTGGACCAATAATTAAAAGAATCTTTATTCTACTTTAATGACACCAAGGCTAAAGTAAACTAAGTAACCACGAGGAACTACCTTCTAGGAACCACCAAGGAAAACCAGAATATCCTTATTATTGACGATAATCAGTGACACGTGTGATGTTTTGCTCTTCACGTGAACCTATTTGCTTGTTTGCAAATATAAACCAAAGTAATAACCGGGGCTAGAATTTATGTGTATTTGAATATTTGTTTGTTCACTAGTTATAATGCAACTTTGTCATATGTGGACGAATTAGGCTTTTTAAAGTGATTTAAAACCACATTCATTATCCATATTATAGTCCATGTATCCTTGTAGAGTACATATTTAAGAAACACATATATTTGCAAATTTCACCATTTTTTTACAATGTATTCCACAGCATGTTCTTTCTAATTTATTCTTGGAACCAGGGACTGAATACCGAAATAATAGCGGTAAAGGTATTTATACCGATATAGAAATACCTTTACCTCTATTATACCTTTATTCAAAATACCTTAAAAAATACCGGTATAAGACGTCAAATACCGGTATTTTTAGAGGTATTTTACCTTTATTCGACGTCTATACCGGTAAAATACCTCTATTTAGAGGTATTTTACCGGTATTTTCTTATGAAAATACCGGTATTTCAGTATAATCATACAGGTTTCGGAGGGGAAACATTCTGATTTTTTACGCTGAGAAGGCTCAGAGGAACAATTATGGACTCCGCAGAGTTTCTGATCGGGGGTCCTAGGGTTCGAGTCTCAACGTTGGCGTATTTTCGTCACCAGACATTCAACCTAGGTCGAGTTCTGTTGTTGGTTGAGAAAGAATTATTATAATAGTCTGGGCACGCGAAGGCGTGTTTGGGGGAGCGAACGCACGTGTGGGGACGCGATCGCGCGTGTGGGGACGCGAACGCGCGTTTGGCGAGCGAACGCGCGTTTGGCGAGCGAACGCGCGTTTGGCCAGCGAACGCGCGTTTGGCCAGCGAACGCGCGTTTGGCCAGCGAACGCGCGTTTGGCCAGCGAACGCGCGTTTGGCGAGCGAACGCGCCTTTGGGGAGCGCGCGTGGTCGGGCCTGCGGACTCTGCCAGGATATGACCTTCGACATCTGTTGTGAAAGAACGAAGGCGATAGAAATCTGACATCGGTTGATAAGACTTCATGCAACGTTCCTTGGCGCATTCCGATTCTCGGAATCAGTTTCCCTTTGAAAGAGCTGCGCCGTTGCGTAGGCAGTTTCTGGAGGTCAGCGTTTCGACCCATGGGTGTCTCCGGTTCGGCAGAGGATAACGCACTCGATCTATATACTCCAGGCTATTAATTTCTTTTCGCAGTGAGTAGAATTGAAATATGAGAGAAGGATGTTTGACCGTAGGCCCAACAAACGCTTTGCCGAATGTGTACTGTGAGAGAGAGTGAGAGTGAGAGAGAGAGAAAGAGAGAAAGAAAGAGAAAGAGAACGAAAGAGAGAAAGAGAAAGAAAGAGCGTGTGTATATAGCACGAGAGTATATAGAGCGTGAGTCTATAGCGCATGAGTGTGTAGCGCGCGTGTGATTGGTGCAAGCGTCTGTTAGGCGCGTGCGTTTGTTCGGCGCGCGGGTCTGTTCGGCGCGCGCGTTTGTTCGGCGCGCGCGTTTGTTCGGCGCGCGCGTTTGTTCGGCTCACGCGTTTGTTCGGCGCGCGCGTTCGTGGGCGTGCGCGTGTGTGGGCGCGCGCGTTTGGTGCGCGCGCGTGTTTGGCGCGCGCATGTATTTGGGGCGCGTGTTTGGCGCGCGCGTGTGTGGGCGCGCGCGTGCGTTTGGCGCGCGCGTGTTGTTAGCGCGCGCGTGGGTTTGCCACGAGCGCGTGTGTGGCACGCGTTTGTGGCGCACGCGTTTGTGGCGCGCGCGCGCGCGTGTTTGTGGCGCGTGTGTAGGGCACGCGGCAGTATTTCCATTGAAAATACCGGTATAATACCGGTATAACCTTTATGGACGTCCATACCGGTATAGACGTCCTATAAAGGTATTTTACTGGTATAAAAGAATAAAGGTATTGTATACCGGTATGAAAAAATACCGGTATTTTACCGGTATTTTTACCGGTATTCAATACCTTTTCGGTCCCTGCTTGGAACATTATTTTCAACTTTTTTTGCAAAATGAATTGGGTTTAGAAGTGTTAACTTGAAAGTATACGCACGATTCATGAAGAACTGTTTTACTATTTCGGGTTTTGTGCACCATTTTACAAAAGAACACTGATAGATATACAGACAATTTTCACATTAGATGAAAAGGGCATGTTCAGATTGGAATTTCTTGAACTGTGCTTTGTGCTTTGTAGATCTTACTTTTAGCAACACAATAATGTTTATTCTATTTTAGTACAAGACTTGGATAACATCGTATTCAACAGATACTATGTATATTAAATTCTTTAGTTGTTTTATTTATATAACTTAAACTTTTGGTTAAGACGTAAAGATACAAATTTCGAACATTTTATTCCCTTACATTTTATTTTGAACATGTTTCATTATTAAATAAAATGTTTATAAGGGTGATTTGGTCGCAAGAATCACAAACTGCGCCCGTGTCCTTCCATACATCCATCACAACTGGTTTTCATATCCTTTTCTTATTGCCACTCATCTGACGAGCATTTGATCACGCACATACACCCAAGAACCGCTCTTTGTCGCCCGGACCGATCACCTTCGCTCGCTGCCGCTCTCGTAACGCATGAAGGGGAGTGAGGTGTGCGCGATCCCACACCATTAGAGACTCCAGGGTCATTTTAAATAATGTTCGTAAGCTTACTATTAAGTTCTCAGATGAATTATTCTCTGATGGCTGCCAATCCGGCGTTGTCCAGTTGGTGTCTTCTGTACCTCTATTATTAACATGTGTTTGGCTTATCGTCTAAATAAATTTCGAATACTTCGGGAATGTCTCTAATTATCTGATTCTTGAATTTATTATATCGCGACGCGACTGGCCCTCGCTAGTTTTCGGATGAAATCTCTACTTGCGACTATATATTTCAATCAATTTATTAAAATTTTTCTAACCAGCTACGAAGCTATCCTAACATAAACCCTTCGGAAAATACGAAGTCTGTTTAGCTTAAATCAAATAAATTTACTTTGACACGCGAAACAAAAATCACAAATACAATTTACTGTTAATAATACAGTTGAACTATAATTCTACGCCACGCCGGTATATAAGAATTAACCATCAAATATTCGCTCGATATCGTCTACCAATAACCCAGATTACAATGAAAACTAACATCGAAACATACCAATTATTATTATTATTATTATTATTATTATTATTATTATTATTATTATTATTATTATTAGGTGTTTTCAGCTCCGCCGCTTTCATGATGAGAATAACTGTTCCCATAACCAAGACTGCCAAAGCCTGCTTCACATTTATAGCATCACATGATCACCCGGCCGTGAAAATACAATATAGTATATCGCCTTGATATCGAACACGGAATCTGATATTGATTCATTGCCTTAACATCGTCTATTCTTTGGATCTTGAACGTTTTATATTCGTACAATCCCCTCGTAATGGCAGGTTTGAAACAATTATGTTCAGCGAAGTGTATGGTTCAGTATGAAGTGCGGCGTGCATGGAGTAGTGTAGTGTGACGTGTGTGGAGGAGTGTAGTGGTACTTTCGAAGGCGTTTTGCGGTGGGGGCAGGAGGAGTGGTGGTACCCAATGGAAGGTGTAGTGCGGCGTGCGTGAAGGAGGAGTGTAGTGGTACTCACGCGAAGGCGTTGTGCGGTGGGGGTGAAGGAGGAATAGTGGTACCCAATGGAAGGTATAGTGCGGCGTGCGTGAAGGAGGAGTGTAGTGGTACTCACGCGAAGGCGTTGTGCGGTGGGGATGAAGGAGGAGTGGTGGTACACAATGGAAGGTATAGTGCAGCGTGCGTGAAGGAGGAGTGTAGTGGTACTCACGCGAAGGCGCAGTGCGGTGGGGGTGGAGGAGTAGTGGTACCCAATGGAAGGTGAAGTGCGGCGTGCGTGAAGGAGGAGTGTACTGTTACTTACGCGAAGGCGCTGTCGGGTGGGGATGAAGGAGGAGCAGTGGTTCCAATGGAAGTGTAGTGCGGCGTGCGTGAAGGCGTTGTGCGGTGGGGTGAAGGAGGAATAGTGGTACCCAATGGAACGTGAAGTGCGGCGTACGTAAGGAGGAGTGATGTGGTACTCACGCGAAGGCGTAGTGCGGTGGGGTGAAGGAGGGCAGTGGTACCAATGGAAGATGAGTGCGGTGGGGGTGAAGGAGGAGTGAAGCGGTACTCACGCGAAGGCGTTGTGCGGTGGGGGTGAAGGAGGAGCAATGGTACCCAATGGAAGGTGAAGTGCGGTGGGGGTGAAGGAGGAGTGAAGTGGTACTCACGCGAAGGCGTAGTGCGGTGGGGGTGAAGGAGGAGCAGTGGTTCCCAATGGAAGATGAAGTGCGGTGGGGGGTGAAGGAGGAGTGAAGTGGTACTCACGCGAAGGCGTTGTGCGGTGGGGGTGAAGGAGGAGTAGTGGTACCCAATGGAAGGTGAAGTGCGGTGGGGGTGAAGGAGGAGTGAAGTGGTACTCACGCGAAGGCGTAGTGCGGTTGGGGTGAAGGAGGAGCAGTGGTACCCAATGGAAGGTGAAGTGCGGTGGGGGTGAAGGAGGAGTGAAGTGGTACTCACGCGAAGGCGTAGTGCGGTTGGGGTGAAGGAGGAGCAGTGGTTCCCAATGGAAGATGAAGTGCGGTGGGGGTGAAGGAGGAGTGAAGTGGTACTCACGCGAAGGCGTAGTGCGGTTGGGGTGAAGGAGGAGCAGTGGTACCCAATGGAGGGTGAAGTGCGGTGGGGGTGAAGGAGGAGTGAAGTAGTACTCACGCGAAGGCGTAGTGCGGTTGGGGTGAAGGAGGAGCAGTGGTACCCAATGGAAGGTGAAGTGCGGTGGGGGTGAAGGAGGAGTGAAGTGGTACTCACGCGAAGGCGTAGTGCGGTGGGGGTGAAGGAGGAGCAGTGGTTCCCAATGGAAGATGAAGTGCGGTGGGGGTGAAGGAGGAGTGAAGTGGTACTCACGCGAAGGCGTTGTGCGGTGGGGGTGAAGGAGGAGTAGTGGTACCCAATGGAAGGTGAAGTGCGGTGGGGGTGAAGGAGGAGTGAAGTGGTACTCACGCGAAGGCGTAGTGCGGTTGGGGGTGAAGGAGGAGCAGTGGTACCCAATGGAAGGTGAAGTGCGGTGGGGGTGAAGGAGGAGTGAAGTGGTACTCACGCGAAGGCGTAGTGCGGTTGGGGTGAAGGAGGAGCAGTGGTTCCCAATGGAAGATGAAGTGCGGTGGGGGTGAAGGAGGAGTGAAGTGGTTCTCACGCGAAGGCGTAGTGCGGTTGGGGTGAAGGAGGAGCAGTGGTACCCAATGGAGGGTGAAGTGCGGTGGGGGTGAAGGAGGAGTGAAGTAGTACTCACGCGAAGGCGTAGTGCGGTTGGGGTGAAGGAGGAGCAGTGGTACCCAATGGAAGGTGAAGTGCGGTGGGGGTGAAGGAGGAGTGAAGTGGTACTCACGCGAAGGCGTAGTGCGGTTGGGGTGAAGGAGGAGCAGTGGTACCCAATGGAAGGTGAAGTGCGGTGGGGGTGAAGGAGGAGTGAAGTGGTACTCACGCGAAGGCGTAGTGCGGTGGGGGTGAAGGAGGAGCAGTGGTTCCCAATGGAAGATGAAGTGCGGTGGGGGTGAAGGAGGAGTGAAGTGGTACTCACGCGAAGGCGTTGTGCGGTGGGGGTGAAGGAGGAGCAGTGGTACCCAATGGAAGGTGAAGTGCGGTGGGGGTGAAGGAGGAGTGAAGTGGTACTCACGCGAAGGCGTAGTGCGGTTGGGGTGAAGGAGGAGCAGTGGTACCCAATGGAAGGTGAAGTGCGGTGGGGTGAAGGAGGAGTGAAGTGGTACTCACGCGAAGGCGTAGTGCGGTGGGGTGAAGGAGGAGCAGTGGTTCCCAATGGAAGATGAAGTGCGGTGGGGGTGAAGGAGGAGTGAAGTGGTACTCACGCGAAGGCGTAGTGCGGTTGGGGTGAAGGAGGAGCAGTGGTACCCAATGGAGGGTGAAGTGCGGTGGGGGTGAAGGAGGAGTGAAGTGGTACTCACGCGAAGGCGTAGTGCGGTTGGGGGTGAAGGAGGAGCAGTGGTACCCAATGGAGGTGAAGTGCGGTGGGGGTGAAGGAGGAGTGAAGTGGTACTCACGCGAAGGCGTAGTGCGGTTGGGGTGAAGGAGGAGCAGTGGTACCCAATGGAAGGTGAAGTGCGGTGGGGGTGAAGGAGGAGTGAAGTGGTACTCACGCGAAGGCGTAGTGCGGTGTGGGTGAAGGAGGAGCAGCGGTACCCAATGGAAGATGAAGTGCGGTGGGGGTGAAGGAGGAGTGAAGTGGTACTCACGCGAAGGCGTAGTGCGGTTGGGGTGAAGGAGGAGCAGTGGTACCCAATGGAGGGTGAAGTGCGGTGGGGGTGAAGGAGGAGTGAAGTGGTACTCACGCGAAGGCGTAGTGCGGCGCGCGGAGGGGGCGCGCGGGGCCGGCGCGCGTGCGGCAGGCGAGCGGCGGGACGCGCACGTCGAGGCTGAGGCCGGTAGAGGGCAGCAGGCGCCGCGCCAGGCCGCGCAGCGCAGCCTCCACGTCGGCGGCCGAGCAGGCGGCGGGCACGCACACGCCCCACTCGCCGCGCGACAGCTCGGGCACGAACCCCGGCGACGCCACCACCACCCCGCCGCCCTGCGCAGCGCCATTCGCTTTGCTCAACTGGATGGCCGGAAAGAAACAATTACGTAGAGTGGACCACCTAAGTTGTCCACAGCAAAGATCTTGAAAACGGTCAGAGGTATCGAGATGCTATTTGTGCCGATTTTGCAGATGATGAGGGCAAATAACTTTCATTTTCTTGCTTTAACATATGTAACTTTAGAAATATTGACACAACTTTGATTTTTTAAATGGAAGTGTGTATTTTTCCCCATCAATCTAAAGATATTTCAAAATGCAATGCTATGATATAAATATTGTTAATATTCGAAAAGTGTTTGTTGCAAAAACAGTGCAATAAGAACTTGGTAAAAGTCATGCTGCAGCGCGCGAGGACAGCTGAACTTGCTGATATCGTATTCGTGAGTCGACGCACCTTGTCAGAAAACGAGAATGTTCGTTGATTACCAGACTTCTTACTGGATTGCTTACTGGATTACTGGATTGTTATAACAATAAGAAGTGTTTAAAAATATTACTTTGTTGTTGGCTGCGTGTTAATATGTAGCGTATAAATATAGCCCCGACAACTGTATTACATTAGTCCTATCAGCCATATCATTTTAGCAAAAAATGTGATTGTATATGTTACGGAATGATTAATATTTTAGAAATATTTTGACACAGAAAAGTAGATTCTTTCTTTCTGGATGATTATCTATTTTCAAAAATGTCCTGCCTATCAAAAATGACGAAGTTACATCAAAAGTTTCCTATCTCGACGGAAAAGTTTTTGACTGAAAACGAAATAATTTGCGCTTTGACTTTTTTGCCCAAATATTGTAACATTTTAATTTCTTGCTATATGGTCATAATAGAATATTATTTGATATTTTTGTTAATATTGGATAACAAGTAATAATTCTTAAAGTGTTTCACATTAGCCCAATGATTTGCTGTACCGTATTAACGGACTGACCCTACCTGTAAGTGATATCTTCTATCCTATAGATTTTGAATACAAGTGTTTATTTGAAACCGAAAATATTAGCTATTTTAAGGACAAATATAAACGTTATCCCATTACTCTTGATTGACGTTTTGATAATAATTTCTCGAATGGAAATAAATTCCAAAATGTATTTTTAAATATCTAGGGCATTCATCCAACCGACAGACAGGCTACCCTTTACGTCCCAATGGAACGTATATTCGACTGTATACTAGACACCAACAAACGTCTCTTCTGATCTGAGGTCAGCAGAACGCGGGGCACTCCGCGAGAGCATATAGAGATAACAAGGGACAGACGACCATGCCCAAGGCGGGACTCGAATCCACGACCCTTCGGACTTTAGAGCTAACTCGATACACGCTCTTAGCCATTTCGGCCATCCAGATCGGCTGCTTGGAACTTCTACTGATAATTGCATAAAGAAAGGTTCCATTAATTATAGACAATCAGATCAGGTGATAATAAAATATATTTCATACAAAGTTGAAGAAAAATAAAGTTGGAGTTTTACAGGTTGGAGTTTCACAACGTTTCAGAGATCATTTGTCTCCATCATCAGGTACATTTTGGCTTTTAATATAAGTTTTACGTTTGTGAATAGTAGGAAAAACAAGCGAATAGAAATTGAAAGGAACCTTGGCCACTGCACACACTCACACACTGCCCTATAGAATAACACAGCGGAGGCACTCAGTTGGTGTTGAACATGTAAGTAAACAGTTTCTCAATGCATCTCATAAATAATGCAATGAATTATGCAATGAAGAATAGACAATCAATAAAAACTTACTTCTACAGTTAATATTAATTGGAAATTCCTATTGTGTGAAAATTGGGGTTTGCGAAAAACGAAAAATTTGCATATGTTTTTTTTTGCAACAGAACAAATTGATGTTTTATAATTGCGAATTTTATTGGCACAAATTTACCAGATCTACTTGTCGGTGGCGCAATCCCAGGTGTTGGCGTCCGGCCGTAGCGACGTCGAGAAGTCGTGCGACGGGCGTGCTGTCCGAATCCATGTGGAAGCCGGCAAGGCAGTACTTGCCGAGCACGGTGGTGTTGTGAACCTGCGTCTCTACTGCCACGCACTCGTCCATGTCCCCCAACGCGCGTATGTTGCCGCGCAGCAGCCCCGAGGGCACCTTGGCCGTCGCGTCCGCCACTGCGCATACAGTCGCACTGCGCTATAGAATAACACAGCGGAGGGGGTTAGATGGAGGTGTGCACCTCCGCCTCCACCGCCACGCACTCGTCCATGTCCCCCAGCGCGCGCAGGTTGCCGCGCAGCAGTCCCGAGGGCACCTTGGCCGTCGCGTCCGCCACTGCGCACACAGTCGCACTGCGCTATAGAATAACACAGCGGAGGGGGTTAGATGGAGGTGTGCGCCTCCGCCTCCACCGCCACGCACTCGTCCATGTCTCCCAGCGCGCGCAGGTTGCCGCGCAGCAGTCCCGAGGGCACCTTGGCCGTCGCGTCCGCCACTGCGCACACAGTCGCACTGCGCTATAGAATAACACAGCGGAGGGGGTTAGATGGAGGTGTGCACCTCCGCCTCCACCGCCACGCACTCGTCCATGTCTCCCAGCGCGCGCAGGTAGCCGCGCAGCAGCCCCGAGGGCACCTTGGCCGTCGCGTCCGCCACTGCGCACACAGTCGCACCCTGCGCTATGGAATAACACAGCGGAGGGGGTTAGATGGAGGTGTGCACCTCCGCCTCCACCGCCACGCACTCGTCCATGTCTCCCAGCGCGCGCAGGTTGCCGCGCAGCAACCCCGAGGGCACCTTGGCCGTCACGTCCGCCACTGCGCACACAGTCGCACTGCGCTATAGAATAACACAGCGGAGGGGGTTAGATGGAGGTGTGCACCTCCGCCTCCACCGCCACGCACTCGTCCATGTCCCCCAGCGCGCGCAGGTTGCCGCGCAGCAGCCCCGAGGGCACCTTGGCCGTCGCGTCCGCCACTGCGCACACAGTCGCACCCTGCGCTATAGAATAACACAGCGGAGGGGGTTAGATAGAGGTGTGCACCTCCGCCTCCACCGCCACGCACTCGTCCATGTCTCCCAGCACGCGCAGGTTGCCGCGCAGCAACCCCGAGGGCACCTTGGCCGTCGCGTCCGCCATAGCGCACACAGTCGCACTGCGCTATAGAATAACACAGCGGAAGCAGTCAGTTGGTGTTGAACATATAAGTAAACAATTTCTCAATGCATCTCATAAATAATGCCGTTGGAGTCAACCACTGGGCCTGCAATGCTATCGCGAATCGACCTATCATGTAACATTGTTCTCTCGTGTTACATTGCATACCAAGTTAGAACATTGCTGAAAAATGGTAGAGGAAGATTAGTGATAAAGTGCAATGTAGCACGTTATGGTGGCTAGAGTGCGCTATTGGGTGAGAAAGTTTTTGACGGGTAAAATTACAATTACTCGAATTACAATGCTAACAAAATGGTAGAGGGAGGTTTGTTTTGAAAGGCAATGTAACGTATTAAGGTGACCAGGGTGGAAGGTCTTCTTAGCCTTAAGATGCTGTTCAATCTTACTCTGGAGCGCCCACTCGGTGAGATTCCTTATGCCCTCCAGAACCATTGCGACCTGACGACGACATTCGGCTGCAGGCACCTCCTTCAGCACCTCTCTCAGCGTCGACAGGCTGGGAGCGATGGTGAAGATAGGGCTGGCTTCTTCCCCATTGGACTTCGCCAGCAGGGCAGCCAACAAAAGCCATAAAGGACGAGTATCCATGGTCCACGCTGCTTAAAAATGAACGATTTTAATGGCAAATTTACATTTTACAATTTAGATTTTGAATGTTGGTTTAGCATTGACTAGAGGGTGTCAAAGAATACAAAAAAAACTTTTACAATTTCACAAAACTCTTGCAGTGTTGCGAAACACAAAATTAAAGGCACACACTGACCAAGCGATGCTACCTGACTAACACAGCAAGCAAAAAGCAAATGAATGTAACATTGAAAGGTTACGAGGCACACATGGCTGGGTTGTCGAACCACACCACTGTCACAGCACCACCGCTCCTACAAATCACACCGCTGTCTAGTAGAGGGTCTCAAATGCAGAAAGCGTGAAAAATGCCCTTCACCGCCGTGGATGCTTCATGCTCCCGGTCCACCATAGCTCCTTCCGCTTGGCCCACACTCCACCAGCTGTGTCGCCCGCTGTCCGCTCGTGTTCTGGCGCTGCCCTGGGTTCCGACCCCGGGCAGGGCGCAGAGGGGCGGGCAGCCGGCTAGCTGGCGGCGGGGGGGCGGACGTAGGCGGGGGGAGAGATACGGGCGCGACGGCGCGATGGTGTTGGTGGCGGCGGTGACGGTGGTGATGTAGTGACGTCACCGGTGTCGGCGGCGAGGGTAGCTGATTGCAACCTGGCAGGGCGGCGGAAGAACTGTCACATGCATCAAGGCGCGGGGAAACAATGATTTAATTAATGTCTTCATTCCATTTCATTGATTGATTGATTGATTGATGATCGATTGATTTTTTTTTAAGTGGGACGCGCGAATTTTGGAATTGGCGCCCCCATGACACCCTGGTCTAGCATGGAACTCCTATAATTTAGCGGGAAATACCCCAAAGAGTGCCCAGGTGGGCGGAAGTCGCAGGAACTTGTCCGCGCCGACCAAAATGTGCTAACAGAGGGAAGGAGACAAATATAGAATACCATTTATCATTGCCAAACATTTTAAAACCAGACATCGTTTGGAGCAAATTGCACTGTAACATTGTACAGAAACGGATAAGAAATGTGTGATACGTAAACATAATTGATATAAATGGGCAAAGATAAAGTACGAAACCGAAGGGTTTCATTAAGAGAAAAACAAGCCGTTGCCTCTACTGAAGTACATCAGAACAACAACATGTTCGTGTACTTCAGAAATAAACATTGGGAACGAAATTAATAAAGATGCGGCAATATGTAACGCGTAATATGTGAAAATCAGGACAAATATATTATTAAATGAATATTGGATTGGAACAATGCATGGAGAGAGAGAGACATTGTTATATAAAAAGAAAAGGCAGTCGTGACTTGTTTTGACAAACAACGAAGGAAAGCGGAATACAGGAGATCGAACGAAGAATGAAAACAAAAGAGATGTAGATATTGTAAACATTAGATTAGATGCGTTTTGGTCGCGTTGAGGTGCGGATCGTGAGTTGCAGGCAGAGACGAGAGATTTTCTTAAAGTTAGTAGAGAAGCGTTTTGATCGTGGTGAGGTACAGACTGTAAATTCTAGGAGGAGACGCGAGACTTTCTGAAAAATAGTTTGCAGAAGTGAGTTGCTAGGGTGACGCGATCGTAAGAACATTCGGACGCGACATGAACTGTTGATGTAATATTTAAGTACGTAATTATTTACGTGTGTGGATGTAGCAGAAATGGACTTTGCAGCCTAAACAGAAATGGTGATTTATGGTGAATGGTAGCAGCAGACGACAGCCAAGAGTGCAGTTCAGCTTGTCGACAGGGAAGTATAATCGGGAGGAAATAAGAATTTGATTCGTCAGAAATCTCGTTGTTCAAGGCCCAAGAATGTCTCTAAATTTAAGTTAGATTTAAAAATTAAGGAATCTGTTTTTTTAATTTAGTTGATGGTCATCAAAAGGGAATTGTTATCATCAAAAGGGAATTGTTATCATCAAAAGGGAATTGTTATCATCAAAAGAGAATTGTTATCATCAAAAGGGAATTGTTATCATCAAAAGGGAATTGTTATCATCAAAAGGGAATTGTTATCATCAAAAGGGAATTGTTATCATCAAAAGGGAATTGTTATCATCAAAAGGGAATTGTTATCATAAGTAATATCACGAGATGTGCTGTGCTAGCCGGTAAATTCATGTCGTGAATTTACCGGCTAGCACAGCACTTAAAGTGATATTTAATGCAGAAAATAATTTTAAGTATGTTTCAATTTTATGGTAATAAAACTTTCGAAAAACAATAATAACAAGGCTACTTAAAAGAACATGAATTAAAAGCAGAATCATTAAAGTTGTAGGAAGTTGTTTTCCTAGTCTTGCCCTTCCGTGGAAGTATTTGAAATGGAAGATGTACAAGATGAATTAGCAGCGGAATTCGTCGATTTAGAATGGATTGAACACACCTGTGCACTCATTAAAGTATCCCCTAACACGTGGTGTAGCCAGAAACCCTATTTTCTAGGCCCTTGATACCGAAAACCCAATTGAAAGGAAAACGTCCGTCTTTCTGTCCGTTCGTCCGTCCGTCCGTCTGTCCGTCTGTGAACACTGCTAGCACCTAAACATACGTACGATTTCTTCCAAAATGGATATTTCCCGGTCGATCTGATTCTAGTCGAAGCTTTGAGATTTTGAAAAAGATTCGTCAAAATTTGGGGGTACTTTATATGAAGCCCCCCGGGAATTTTCAAAATTTTCTCAAAAACGGCCCCAAATTTTTTCTTTAAATTTCTTGTATGAATAGAGTAAAATACACTTAATAACATGGCATAGGTCCGATTTTCACGTACAGCTCTGAATTTTCAAAAACTGTGAAAGTTTGAAATTTTTTCGGCGTCTTTCTCCAACTATAAAATTAAAGATACCGAAAACAATTAAAACTTCTGCAATTTTCGAAAATTCAGAGTTTACCGTGAAAATCGAACCTATGCGACCTTACTATGTGTATTTTATTCTATTTTTACAAGAAATTTAAAGAAAAAAATTTAGCCGTTTTTGAGAAAATTTCGAAAATGTCCGGGTGGCTTCATTTAAAGTACTCCCAAATTTTGAAGAAAGTTTCTCAAAATTTCAAAGCTTTGACTAAAGCTAAATTGACAGAATTTTCTTCAATTTGGAAAAACTCCTACGAGTGGTTTGAGCGCTTGTATTGTTCACAGACGGACAGACGGACGTTTTGCTTTCAGTTGGTCTTTCGGTATCAAGGAGCCACAAAACATGTATTCTGGCTGTACTACGTGTTAGGGAATTTTTTCCTTAATTTAGTAACTGGTTTTATTCACTTTTTCGTTATCACTGCCCGGCAATGAACTTTTTTCTTCCGAAAATTGGCCATTTTTTTGCGCAGCATTACATAACTTTCCCTATACTACGTATATTACTTCGTATATACGTACACATAGGGGAAAGTAAAAATTGTGTCGCTTTTAAGAAAAAATCCGAAAAATAATTGAATTTTTTCAGTTTTCAGAAAATCAGGGCTTATTACGAAAAGGAACCCTTCGCTATTCTCTTTTAAACGTCTTTTACACTATCCAATAACAAAATGTAATCAAAAACGTTGGTGCCATTTTTTTTTTGAAATTTTGAAAATGTCCCAAAGGCTTCATGTAAAGTACCCCTAAAATTCAAATATTGGTTTCGAAATATCAATTTTGGAGAAAATCGGGTGAACGGTTTAGCCACTAGCGTTATTCACTGACGGACAATTTGTATTTTCTTCAAGCCAATTTTTTCTTAAAAACGACTCACAATTTTTTGATGAAATTTATACCTTACATAGTGTAATGAATGCTTAAATGCAGGTCTCATATTCCTTGAAATGCCTGATTTTCGAAAATTTAAATCATTTCGGCGTCTTCCTGTAACGAGAATTGTAAAGAAACAATTTTTTATTGAAATGTGTTCATAAAAAACAGTTCTTCAAATAAGGTCGTGTTGGATTTTTGAAAATATATTAGTATATTTTGGTGTAATTTGGCGACAAACATAGACGCCCGCTTCGAAATTACATCGCTTCGTGAGCTTCGTAATATTCGTAATGTGAATGGTGGTGCCAGGCTCTTGGATGCTATGTAAGTTAGAATTTGTATATTATTTCATAATTCTTTGCTTCTTTCATTCGAAATTCTTATATACGTTTTAAAATTAATATAAAATCTATTTTAAATTGTATCCTTAATCGAGTTAAATGTGAAAATGAATAAGTGATTTTGCTTTGCTTTATAAGATGTGGGAATGAAGATTGTAATGTACGAATGAAGTAATACACGTAAAAACCGAGTAATTTTGATGAATAAAACAGTATTGTATTTAATTATTGCATTTTTGTATCCATTTTCATTTTCTTGCTAGCAATATCAACAACGCTAATTGAATTAGCGGTCATTGTTGCTTGCTGTCATTGCATTATTGTTACGCTGCACATATAACAGAATGACAGCTGCCTTTTGTTCCTGTTAATATTTATTTATTTATTTGTCAAAAAACTGTATATGACGTGTGGGGAAAGAAATTTATCTGCGCACATTTTCTTGAGGGCCAGAATAAAAAAAAGGAAAAAATGAATTTAGAAAATAATTATTTTAGAAAAATCAAAATAGTTGAAAAATGTTTTTTCCCGAGTTATAGAAAATCAATTTCAACTGTAAATGAACTACAAGCAAAAGGAGTGCTCAATAAAACGTGCGCATAGTGTAGCTACATTTACGTCCAGAAGCAAAACAAGGGGCCATTTCAGCATTTGCTCTATAGATCAGGGAAACTGGACAAAAACCTGATCGAGATGGGGGTATAAATAAATAATTTTATTTACGGCTAAAATACTCATCGTGCATCGTTTGTACATTTATGTAGAACGTGATTACACTGAATTCAATGAAAGAAAGCTGTTTTCGTGTAATCATTTTAATTTTAAAAAAATGCATGTATTTTTCACACTTTATTTCTATAAGAATTTTTCAAATGGTAGTTGAAGTGTAAGGTAGAATTTGTCAAATTATAATATTACGTAGCCATTAATAATATCGCGAGAAAATAATTTATGTTGGAGCACCACTAGTTTCAATGAAAATTGGCACATAGATTAGTTTTTTCTCTTCTATAATACTGTAAAAGGCATGTCTCATTTCTGCCAGAATGGGTCCGATCATTTGAAGTATTAAATATAAAATTAAAATTAATTCAGCCTCACGTTTGTGAGGTAAATTGACAAATGAATTGCAGTGTGTGGTGTCGCTTACCGTGCGTTGTGCGGTGCTGCTCGCCGTGTGCCCGGGCCGTCGGCCTGGCGCTCCGTGCAGGTCTCCGCTCCGCCTTGCTTCAACAGAGAGTATATAAAGTGCTCACGGGCACTGGAGCGTGCCTGCTAGAGTTCTCTTTCACACATTGCCGCACATTTCCATCACGCAGAAAACTCACTGCATGTATAAAAAATGTCCTCCCCCTTCTCCTTCGCAATTGCATTGCATTAAGTTTTGCCACGACAGTGCGTTTGTGTATTAACCTTTTTACCGGTATACTACATTATACTTGGGTTCTTATTTCTTGGCGCGTGGGGTCATGTCTTCACGATGGAATATCTCATGGTATTCCGTGTCGTTCTCGTTCGTGCCTCTAGGAGTCGCATGATCACCAGCACAGCTCGATAGTGTCGCGATCGTGTGACTCCTGACGGCACGACAGAGAACACGTGTTACGCGAAATATTGTGAGATATGCCATCGTGAAGCCAAGACCCCACGCGGGCCCAGAAATAAAAACCGAAGTATACAAGACACACGATCTTTTATTCCCCGGAGTTTTGGTTTTTCGACGTGTTGGCACTTTTCTGTACCTGATCGCTATTTTAATGTATATTTTTAACTCCAAATTTTTAATCAGCTCACTGTCTTATCTGTTATTGTTTTGATTCTAAGTCTGTTTTTCACTTGAAAATGTGACCAACTTTTTCACGAAAAGTCGTGTGTTATGCAACAAATGTACAAAGGTTTCTTTTACGGAATAACTTTTGATTGTGATAAAAGTAAAGGATACTCGCCATTAATATTATAACTAGAGTGCGGATTCAAATGCATTAAACATCCTGAAAATATGCATGCAAATAAGCTTTAAAAATAGAAAGACATTGACTTGAAAGAAAAATATGTTCAGACAAAAGTGTATGTTTTATTCAAAACAAAATAGTTTCATTCATATCTTGCATGATGCACACTGTACTTAATTTAAATTGCTAGAGATTCTATATTTTCAAATTTATTGACGTGAATCTTTTCTGTTATCTGCAAGTATCTTCTTAAACACAGAAAAAGTTATTTCAACTTCACCTGAGTTTCGAAGACTTAGGTAACTGTTGCTACAGAATGACATAGACTTTCTCGTAGTAAAGTGTTCTAATTTGTTTGGTGTGAACTGGCTTTACGGTCTTGCTCCACCCTCTTGCCAGCTCCCATTAAACGGCGCTCAAATTCCTACTAGTAGAAACGATACAATTTTGAAGCCTTAAAAAATTTGAAGGCCTTTTTAAGAAAATGGCGTTTTAAAGTTACTGTAAATGTGACATTTCAAGCTTTTTTCAACAAAAAATTTTTGAGTTTTGCAAAAACTTGATTGTAAATTATTTGAAGCACTTTCACTCAAAAATGCAATAGTGTTTACAGATTGCTCTAAATGTGCAGATTAACGGCGTGAGACATTTAGAAACTAGTGGTGCCACAGGGCACAGACTTTCCCGAATTAGTTTTCTAATTCCTTTGGTCCAGGCTAGTTATCCGGACTTGCTACATACTCTTGCTGCCATCTATCGCCGCCCAAACTACATTTTTTTTTGACATTTTCTTACTTAATTTTTTGGTTTCTTAATAGTAGAACGAAAATATTAATTTAAGAATATTTAAAAAATAAAAAGAATATAAAGAACAGTAAAACCTCGTCCTAAATGGCAATTTTCTTTGCAAAATTTGAAGTGGTTTTTAAGCGAATGTCGTGTAAGCGATATTATAAATGCGAAAACAAGTGCAATTAGCACTATATGCGTGAAAAGTTTGAAGAAAACATTTGGAGTAGTTTTTACTTCCCTGTATACATGCGTAGTAATATAAGTATAGGGAAAACTATGTAAAGCTACGCGAAAACGCTGCGGTTTTGGGGCAGAAAAATTCATTGCCGGGGCTGATAACGAAAAGTGGGTAAATCTAGTTGCTAAATTATGGAAAAAAACCACTAACACATGGAGTAGCCTGAATCCCTGTTTTCTAGGTCCTTGATACAGAAAAACCAATTGAAAGCAAAACGTCCGTCTGTCTGTTCGTCCGTCCGTCCGGGCGTCCGTGAACACCACTTAGCTCCTAAACCATACATAGAATATTTTTCAAATTGAGGAAGCCCCTGTCAATCTGACTCCAGTCACACCTTTAAGATTCTGAAAAACTTTCTTCAAAATTTGGGGGTACTTTACATGAAGCCCCTCGGGCATTTGCAAAATTTTCTCAAAAACGGCTCCAAAATTTTCTTTAAACTTCTTGTATGAATAGACTTCTAAGGTGACACAGGTCCGATTTCCACAATTAACTTTGAAGTTTCAAAAATTGCAAAAGTTTGAATTTTGATTTCTTTCGGCATCTTTTGGCATCTACAAAATTGAACATAGGAATTTTTCCTTCAAATAAACTTTGTTCTCCAAAATTAGTTCTTTCATTAAGGTAACGTACACTGTTTTAAAAATTTTATTTTTTTCCCGCAACATAGCGTGAAATTTGTGCAATTATATTGCTCCAATTTTTTAATGGATAGTGCTAAATATACTCTATGAAATGACATGAACATCAAATTGCTCTATTCTTTGTTTTTTCTCTTTCAGAAATTACAAAAAAATATTTTTTTACTTGCGTCTAACGGCGTATATACACACAAGCGGCGATGTTTTTACACTATTATATTTATGAGTACATCTGCTTTAAACACGATTTAAATTCGATAAAGTTTCTCGAAAACTCAACCGTTCTCTGTGATAACTAGCTCCAAATTCCTCATTTTCAGAAACGCTCAAACGTCATTTTCTCGTAAATGGCGCGCGACGCCTCGAGTGGATCGACCGGGGAATATTCATTTTGAAACAACAACAACAAAAAACCGTGCTTATAGTTTACGTGCTAGTGTTACAGTCACCGGACGGATTACTCCATATATACGGATGTATACGAGAAATTAAAAATTAAAGATAGAGATTTTTCTTTTAAATAAAATTTGTTCTCCCTAAATAGTCCTCTCATTAAGCACATGGACATTTATCTTTGAAACTTTTAGTAATTTTCGCGTAATATTGCGTGCAATATGTGCAATTTTAAAAAAAATACGAAAACAAGATTTTCTCAAAAGCGGTTCCAAATATTTTCTTTGAACTTTTGGTAGTAATAGTGCCTAATGTATTCTATGGGCTGACATAAACGTCATGTTACTCTATTCTTTTGTTTATTAAAAATTACAAAAATGAAATTTTTTGACTTGTATATCACGTCGTTTATATTTACATTCGCGGCAATTTGTTTATATTATTATATTTAGGAGTACATGGGCTTTAAATAATGTCAGACAAAGTTTCTCGAGATCTCAACCATTTTCTGTGAAAACCAGCTAAAAATTACGCCTTTTCAGAAACGCTCAAACACCATTTTCTCAAAAATGGCTCCAAATTTTTTCTTTAAACTTTTCGAACGCATAGTGTGGATTACACTCTTTAATATGACGTAAAGTTCATTTTGGTATTTTTTTTCAAAAATTACAGAAATTTATTTTTTTGAATGACCTCTCATACCGTTAATATGAACATTTCCAGCAATTTTTAAACATTATTGTATTTGTAAGTTATAGTGCTTCAAATGAAAATTTTCTATAACTTACAAATTTTCTGTGAAAAAGTGCTTCAAATTTCGCATTTGTAGTAGCGCTTAAAGGCCATTTTCTTAAAAATGATTCCAAATTTTTCAAAGAAAATTGCTATTTTCGTCGAGGTTTCGGTGTTCTTTAATATTCTAAAATTAATATTAAGTTATACCACTAGGAAAGCGAAAAATTAAGAAAATATAAAAAAAAATGTAGTGTTGGCGGCGATAGTTGGCAGCTGGGAAGAGAAGGTGGCAAGTATGAATAGCTAGAGCAGACCCAAGGAAATAGAAAACTAATATGGGAAAATCTGTGCCATTCTGTTGCACCACTAGTTTAATATGTTCTATGAGCATTGGCATTGCTAAAATGTTTATAGGAACGTTTATATAATTGGGGCGCAGAAGGCGGCCCTGAGGCATTCCTTTTGAACTACTTGCAGGTTTTTCAAGTGTGGATCTGCTGAAATTGCCCAACAAGGACATGCATGGTCCATTTGCGGCCTAATAAGTGCTTTGTAAAACGTGAGGCAGTTTGCCGTAGACAGTTTGCTCGGCTTGTGAAACAAGCTTCACTATCTGCCTTTAGTCTGCCGCGCTTTGTTCTGCACGTTTTCAATGTGCAGTTAAACGTAAGTGGGTTATTTAGTGTTACACCTATATATTTTACATTATTTGCCCAATTAACCTCATCTCCGCCTAGCGCGAGCGGCCTCGGCTGAGTGAATCGCCGTGGCCATGTGAAGAGTACAGCAGAACTCATACGTTGACTTACTTCAACTGCCACAGCTGCAACCACTGCTGGAAGAGTACTTAAAGTTAAAGAAATTTATGGATAAAAAATATGCAAATTTATTATCCAAAACTGCTTTTCTTTCATATCTATCGGAGCAGTTTGGTGAAGTAAGTATAAAGCACATGCTAGAATAAAGACGTTTGTTAATTTAATGCATGCTTCTTTAAACATTAAGTCCACAGCATGTAAAGCATCGACACTATGATGCACTTATTCCAATTTAAAGGAAATGCTAAAGATCAAAGAGAATATTGATATTGGAACTTCTCACAAAGTAAGTTTACTTATGAAACACGTAAATGTGGGATATCAACCTATAAAGGCAATGGTATTTTCCCAACATGATATAAACACACTTCTTACAAAATCTGATGATTAAACTTTTTTTAATGAAGGTATAATAATGACAGTGGCAATAATAGTTAAGTTTTATTTATTAAGTGGTGTATTGTATTAATACCTGGTATGATTTTCAGGTTGTTGCTATTTTTGGCATATTTGGTGCTGTAGACGTGTCGAATTGTACAATTTGTGCATCAACGATGTGAAAGAAGAAGATTCTGTTTTGATAATGAACAAAAAATGACAAGCCCGGAATATTTACTATCGTATCCAGTGAAGAATTAAATTATGTTGAGGTCTGTAAAAAATACTTTTCCTTAAGACCCTTACATGTTAAACACAAAAAACTTTTTGTTTAACATGTTTTACAATCATGGCAAATGCAGCTGTAATCCACTTTTTTAAAAGTAAGTTTTTTTATAACGTATTTGATTTTCCTGCGAACACTGCAATCTATTTATATGGTACCACTGCCTTCTTTAAACTCCATAACTGAAAATATATAGGGGCCGTGTCTATTTCGTCAGTGATGGCTCATATTTCATGCAGAAGTAGGGATGACTTAATGATTCGTGCAATAATATGCCATACTACGAACAATTTTGTTAATGTAAAAGGGTTGTTTATAATACTGGTATACAAAAAATGTACTTTTGGCGGTGATAGATGGCAGCTGGCAAGAAAGTGTATGTGGCAATTCAATATAGCTAGCGAAAACCCAAGGAAATAGAAAACTAATACGGGAAAGTCTGTGCCATTCTGTAGCACCACTAGTTACATTTCTAACACGTAAAACACTTGTTAACATAAATCAATAAATACGAACTTTTGTCAGAACTGCCTATAAAAGACGCTTTAGATTTGCGAAATAAACGTAACGAAATGAAATCACTTCACTGCACTTCATTTCACTGCACCTCGTAACACTTTACCTAAATACTAATAGCTCAATACGTTTTAGTAGATTACCCATAATCGCACCTTTCACTTCACTTCACGTTTTCACCCTATTGATTAATTTCCTATATTTTTTTAAACCACGCGCTGAGCAAGGAAACGTCTCAAAAACTGCCGCAGGTAAATCGTTCCAATCTACGATTGTTCTGTTTACAAAGGAGAATTTGCCTACGTCCGTTCTTTGAATTCTAATTCAAATTTTATATTTATGATCAAATCTATTATAATAATGTGGTTTATCTAGCCTTCCCCGTATTTCCTGCCATGCAGAGCCACCAGCGTAAGATTTGTACAGTATGTAAAGTCGAGCCCTTTTCCTCCGATGTTCTAATGATTCCCAATGTGCAGGTATGTTCCTCCAAAAAGTGTATTTTGCTGCTCTGTTTTGTATCCTCGAAGAAGCTGGGAAATGCTGGGAGAACCTTGAAATGTGATGTGTACGCGATTACAAAGGGGGGGGGTGTTACGGTGTCATACAAGCACGAAGGACAATACAGGGCCTAATATTTGTTACCGGTTGAGAGTCCGCGGTTGCTAGGGAGACTGTTATGGTGCAGGGCGGATAAATAAAAACAATTTGATACCACGTTAAGAAAGGGAACCAATGGTCGACGCGTGATATGAACTTATTTGAGGGGATGGGTTATAAAAAAGTCGCAAACCGGAAGAGTTAGGAATCACGGGAAAGTAAAACAATTGGCAAGTCACTTCCACCTACGAAGTGACGGGTAGAACATCACTCTTTTTCATCTGCTAGACAGCGAAGGGTACGGATCGCTCGTGAGGAACGAGGAATGTAATGTGAATTATAGGTATTTCACAGTATAGTAGTGGACTCGGGTGCAGTGGTTGAATATTCGGAAGAAATTTAAATATTGTTCGGGCAGAATTTAAGCCGACCGATGGAACATTTATTACTTTGTAAACGTCGACGTGGAATTCAAAGCACAGTTCGCAGTGTCGAAGCGAAGCTAAATTCATATGCCATTTGTCAATACAAATGGGAACGTTTGATACTTACGGTGACGCGAATACCAGAACATTTTGTTAATTCGAAGAAGGGAAAAAATCACGGAAAGTAGTAGAATCCTTAGCAAAGCAGGCATTGTTAATTTTTTTGTTCGATCCTACACAGTTCGCGAGTAGATGTCCATCAGGGACACAGAGTAGGGACAATCATTTAGATGTCAGTTAGATTTAGGTGATAAGAGGAAAACGCCGTGGATTTTCAAGAAAGAAGCAGAGGTACTAGGTCCCGGTCGGCGATTAGAAGAACGAAGACGTCGCGCGAGGGATCATCTGGATTTGTTTCTTCGGGGCGACATCCCACAACTCCAAGAGAGCTCAGGGTACCATTTTGTTTCAAATATCAGAGGTGATGACCATAGAAAGTTCAGGAAAATTAAACAATATGTTTGAAATAACGTTGGTTGAATAAATTAACTTTTGTTATTTGAAAAAAATTAAATACATGGTTATCATTGTGCAACCTGGCACATAATTTAGTGCCGCAGTATCAGCAAACCTTCAGATTTCGCGCTACGCTGTACGGAGGGCGGATCGAGTGGCAATTGGTAGAGCAAATAAGCGGATTGCTACTTAAAATCGAACCCAATCGACTGAGCCAGCACTGCAGCTGATTAATTAATGTAAAGCTATTTTTACTTGACATAGTTTCCTGGCGCCCAATCAAAAGAAAAGTAATTAGCAGATTGAGTCAATTAGTAAGTGTACGGCATATTAAGTTAACAGTGAGGATATATAGAAAATGGAAAAAAAACTTTACAAATGGTGACCAACGTGGGGCGAATAAAGTTTCGTGTTAATATAGTAAAAAGAGAAACCATTACAATATCTATCCATACTATATTTTATAATCTGTTTTAATTTTTCCAAATGTCGTTTATATCGTTACCGCTGCTACCCCGTATTTGGTAATTATTTATTAAATGATTTCGGAATCCAAATATGTCAGTGTTTTTAAATTGCCATATTTTCCTATTATTATTAATTTTAACACTTAGCGTTTCTTTTCACTTTAGCCTCATTAGGACGCATTTATGGTCGCTAATCCGTGGGAACGTCGTGCATGTAACATGCAAGAGGTCCGGTCGTACGAGGAAAATGTCTAATAGTGAATCTCCCCTAGTTGGAGACGTCACAACTTGTTTAACCCGTTTTGCGCCAGTGGTGCGTATACGCACCATTTTATATAAGAATTTTTTATGGTAGGTATTTTTTACATAAATTGACGCAGTTTGTGCCATAGAAATATTGAATATCTGATGAGCATATGAGTATTTTTTTGCTTCAATTTATCTTCATGTAATGAAGGAGAAATAAAGTAAAATATTTTGTAATTTTCACCTGAAATGAAGATGTTTTTGAATTATTTCTTGTAATTTGAAAAAATATAATTCTGTGTTTTATTTATGGTTGTCGATGATAACGAACAATTGTATTTTCATGTACTATTTATGTGAATTATTTTCATTATTTCATTTTCGTTAAAATTGTATTTTATTAACCATGGTGCGTCAACGCACCACTGGCCCATACCGTTGTATCTCCAGATACCTCTGCTGCCCGACCCTTCGAGTGTTGCTGCTAGGAATGTTATGAAAACAAATGCTCTGCGAGCGAGGGGAGCGCGAGTCGAAACAAAGTGGGCTCTGTTCATTCCCAGAAAACTATTTCTAATGACGCAACATATTTTTTTGGATTCTACAGTTGAGAAGTTCAGTTGCTTGGTAGGCGCGAATGGTGTCTCACGTCTACATGTTGAAATTGGATATCTTTGTCAGTGGAGATAGAAGGTGGTGGTGGACAGTGTGATTGAGAAGAAAATTAGTGTGAAAGTAAATCGATTTTAATTAGCTATAACTATTTATCTGAAATTCATTAACATTTAATTTCATAAATAAATTATTTATCACATCTTACAACTTTCTAATTTCTTCTGACTATGAGGTAAGTGGTGGTAATGTTCATATAACAAAAATTCTGAAAATAATTTATTATAACGAAGCAGATAAGTTACCTTCCAAAATAGCGTATTATATAATTATGTTATTGTAGATGTTCAGTTACTGTGGTTGACTACTGAAGAAATAACTGCAGAGCTCGAGGCTATTGATGTGGAATGTGCGGATGTTGTGATTCCCCCAGACGTTGATGATTTGCCATGGGCAGAGATAGCTTTAGGGCAATCAAAAGAAATTTACATTGTGCAGATAACAAGAATTTGAATTTAGATAATAGGTTCAGTAAGTTGACTCCTTTATTCAATCTTTTGAACAAAAACTTTATGCAGTTTGAAGTTTTTTCATATAATTTGTCCATTGACGAACAAATGGTTCCATACTTCGGACTACACTCTGCAAAGATGTTTATCAAGGGTAAGCCTGTCCGTTTTGGCTTCAAAATGGCAGGAAGTACAGGTTATTTTTTTCAGTTTGAACCGTATGGGGGTTCAAAGTCTCAGATAAAGGAAACTACTTTAGGGCTTAGCGCAGATATCATCCTTCATTTACTGAAAGTTGTCGATCGTCCAAACCATCACAAAGTTTTCTTTGATAATTTCTTTACATCCTTTAAATTATTCATTGTCCTAAAAGAACGAAGCTATTTTGCAACTGGAACAATTCGTGAAGATAGAATTCCAGGCACTCCCTTCAAACCATCAAAAGTTGTAAAGAGGGAAGCAAAAGAATTTTATGATTTTTCTTCGACTAAAAATATGAAGTACTTATCGTAAGATGGAACGATAATTCTGTTGTAACAGTGGCAACAAATAATGGTAAGGTTTTGCCCTTAGGAAATGCTCAAAGATATGACAAGAAAGAAAAAAGCAAATACAGGTTCAACAGCCAAATGTGATTTCAGAAAACAACAGATATATGGTAGGAATCGATTTGCACGACAATGCGGTCGCGAATTATCGCATCAGTTCTAGGGGTAAGAAATGGTGGTGGCCACTATTTATCAATGCCATTGACAGCTCTATTGTAAATATATGGAATGTTCATTGTTTGGTATCTAAAGAGAAAATTTCACAAATTGATTTCAGGTCATATGTAGCTCGCACTTTACTGCAAAGCTTCTTTTGGAATCAGTCCAAAAACACGGAAAACTGTTAAAAGCAGCATCATTCCAGAAATAAGGTTTGATGACATTTGCCACCTCATTAGGAAACATGAACAAAGTACCCGGAGAAGATGCGGTGTGTGTAAAAACCACATAATGTTTTTCTGTATAAAATGTGAAAAGCATCTTCATCCAGAATGTTTTGAAAATTTTCCAAAAACTATTTTTTTCTTTTTCCTAATATTATGTAAAACTTATATTTTTGTTTAAAATTATACAATAAATAAAAGTTTTTAATCAAGGAGTTTAAAAAATTTTATCATTTTGATGTAAATTGTTCTCTAATTAAGATCGCAGATACCCCACGAAGGGCCAGTGGTGCGTGAACGCACCATGCTGTAAATCATTGTTGGTTAAAGGGAAAATTTTTCTGGCAACATATATGTCATATTTGTCAATAACTGAAGATACACACAGAAATTCAATACTTTTGTATGATTATTTCTGTCATTGGCCTAAAATGGGTTAAATCTACTTCCTCAGGCCAGCTTGTTTACTGTGACCTCCTGAGATGCTTTGTCTTTTGTCCCGTCACCTTCCCAGTTAATTCCGCGTAGATTTAGATCGCCAGCAATAATAACACTTTTCTCGGAAAACCTTTCTACTCTCTTCAGCTCCGTTAATCTCGAAAGAACATTTGTATCCTCGCTAGGTGTTTGTATCGCATTTGTATCTCAGCTCGGATTTTACACAATTGAACACCCCTCCTCCCTGCATACATGGTCACGTCTATACACTGCGTATTTTTCAATAAATATTTCAGAATGATTAATATCGGGGCTTAGCCATGATTCAGTACCTACAACTATATCTGCATTTGTTGTTTCTAATAGATTATTGAATTCTATGGACTTAATTAATACACTTTGACAATTTACCTGCAACACTGTTAACATATCCTTTTCACGAGTATTTTCCGGCAGCTCGTGTTATCTGTGAACAGGCGTGGGAATAAGGAACCACAGACTCTAGGGAACAGCTGTCCGAGTCGAGTTGCACCTCGCCTATTGAGATGGACTCCATCACGCCCGAAGTCTCTGTCTGCAATCCACCTGTTCGGATCTACAAAGACCACGTCCATACATTCTGCTACTCATTCAAAACATGCATTTAGAGTACGAATTCTACGCCACTCGACGCATTTCTTCCTTAATACACCGCTACAACCATCGGAAACTTCTCTTTCGCTTCCTTCACTAGATCGTACATATTTCCCATTATATAGTCTGCTGAACGTCGCCGTAAGTCATTTAACCACCCCTACTTCAAATTTTGTGTTTTGACATTCTTCCACTCACTGTAACATTTCATCTGTTCGAATTCACGGAAAACACTGAACAGTTGTTGTTCTTCTTGTTTCCCTACATGCCTTACACTCGAATCACCTATGATTTGCACCTTTTTTTTGTCCACTTCCTTCTCAATGATTCCGTTTTTCTGACTGCGGCTCAATGCAATTTTCAAATTTCTAAAGCGCAAGAAAGTAAAACTATATTTTTGGCATTGAATTAATTGTATCAGATATGCAGTGTATTCACGAATATACAGTATAATAGTAACATAATAGTTATGATTAAACACTGTGGTATTGTAATATTCTACAAATATAACTAGTGGTGCTACAGAATGGCACAGAATTCCCCGTATTATACTTCCATTTTTACTTTCCCGTAAACATACGTATGCACGGAGCGATATACGTAGTATAGGAAAAGTTATGTAATGCTGCGCGAAAAAATGGCGAAATTTTGGTGGAAAAAAATTCATTGCCAGTACCTGAAAACGAAAAAGTGGATAAAAACAGTTGCTTAATTAAGAAAAAATGCTTCAACACGTGATGTAGGCATAAATCCTCTTTTGTGGGTCCTCGATACCGAAAAACCAATTGAAAGGAACACGTCCGTCCGCCCGTCCGTCTGCCTGTCTGTCCATCTGTGACCAACACTAGCGCGTAAACCATAATTACTATTTCTTTCAAAATGGATATTCCCCGGTCGATCAGCGTCCACTCGAGGCGCCTCGATGTTGAAAAACTTTCTTCAAAATTTGATGGTACTTTACATGAAGCTCCCCGGACATTTTCAAACATTTCTAAAAAACTGCTCAAAATTTTTTCTTTAAATTTATTGAAATAATAGACTAAAATACACTTATTAAGGTGGCATATGTCCAATTTTCACGGTTAACTTTGAGTTTTTGAAAATTGCAAAAGTTTCAACTTTTTTCGGCGTCTTCCTAGAACTACAAAATTAAAAATAGAGATTTTTCTTTCAAATAAAATTTCTTCTCCAAAGTTCTTTCATTGAGGTTATGTACGTTTTTTTGAAACTTTCAGTAGTTTTCGCGCGAAATATTTACAATTTTAAAAATTTAGAAAAAACAGATTTTCTCAAAAAGGCTCCAAATTTTTTCTTTGAATTTTTAGGGATAGTGCTACAACTACTGTTATGAAGATAGAATTGATTCTTAATGAAATATGCTCATCAGAAACAGATCTTCAAATAAGGCCATGTTGATTTTTTTGAAAATATGTGTAGTTTTTCTATAATTTCCTGATAAACTTAACAGTCCGGTTGGAATTCACTGCGCTTCTCATAACCAAAATTTGAAAATGCATTTTTTCCCTCATTGAAATGTTTTTATCAAAACTACATCTTCAAATAAGGTCATGATTTTTCTTTGAAAATATAATTAGTTTTCTATAATTTCGTAACAAACATAACAGGCCGTTGCAAATTTACTGTACTTGATGTCTGAAGCACATACGCGCGCTTTATTTCTGGATGCATCGTCAATTAGAATTTGCCATTTTTTGTATTATTTCTTTGTTCGTTTCTTACATTCGACTTTTTTTTATTCATTTAAACATTAGTCTTTCAGAAATTATTCATTTTCAAATATTTGAAATAAAAATTATTAGTTCTCGTTGGAGAATACCGCCAATTCAGGTAATGCAACAATGGAATTCCGTTTAGCTCTCGCGAATTTCTGTAAATTACTTATCACTGTTGTGACTTCATGTAGCTGTATGTAAAGGAGTTATAATTGACCAATTTATGTTGATATTTGCATGAATATATTTAGTTTTCGCACCAATTGCTGTACCATTTGTAGTGAGTAGAGTATTTTTTCATTGGTTAGATTACTGAGATTAGAATACTCTTCTTTAATCTTGGCCCTATAAAATGCATTTCTATATTGTCCGGAGTATCAGGCTTGTTTTTCCAATACAAGTTTACAAAACTTTTGTATTATATTTTTATGTAGTTGTAGAATTCACGTAGTTCTGGCAACACTGCGATGGAAACAGTGAGTTGTTTGCTTCTTGGTTGAATTGGACGTTTTCAAATAATAACTATGAAGCTAGTAGCGCAGAAAGTGCAATATTTCAATACTACGTAGCTGTTTCTTATAATGTGGGAAAGCTTCTGTGGTTGTATCACCATTAGTTTCAGAAAGAAATATCATACTAACTAATAGAAGAAACAGAATTGAGACAATTAATAAGCTCAAGTTGAAATATTTAATTATTATAAATACTTAAGTTTTAATTATTATAAATACTTTAGTTATTTAATTATTATAAATACTTAAGTTTTATTGTCAAAACTCAGTAAAAGGCTGATTATTGTAGTAGTAGTAGTAGTGACATCAATTTTTCAATAACAGGTTTAAGACAGCAGAACTTCCAGGAATCGCAGCTCTGTACAGACAGAGTTGCATGTACACATATAAAGTACATTAAAAAGGTAATGTATTTATATGCGTAAGTAAATGTCCATGTTTGCATAAGTAAATTGTTGTCAGTTATTATTGACGAATGACAAGTTAATGAATAGTGGAAAGCAAATTATTATTATAAAGTAATTAATATAGTGATAAATATAAAAACAGCCGGAGAACGTAGATGATAAAATTAGAAGATCAATAAAACTGAAAAGAAAGACAAGATATCCCAACAATCAATAATTAAGTAGAAAGTGTGTATATATCAATATACTTATTTATTGTAATATTTTTTGAAAACACCTTACAAAATCCTCTCTTGTGGCTCTCACTTCATAGGAGATATTCTATTATCAATAAATTGTGGATGTCATATAAATGGTTTTTTATTCTAAGACCATATTGTCTATTTATCTTTGTAAATTTTTTACTTATGAAAATAGAGAACTAGCAAAGTCTGAATCATATCAAAATGTAAAACACCAAAATGTAACTTTCCGTCAGATAGGAGACTATTCATCATCAATGATGATATACAAAATGGATCAGGCAAACTGCACGAAAAGACCTGATCCACATGGGGGTCATTGACTCAGAGCTGAGGTTCAATACATGTTACTCCATAATTAGACTTTTAAAACTATATTGTGCAAATGGTAACTAATACATTAAATATCGTTGTTAAAGTCATTATTAACTTAACTGGGGAGAGCGGTGTACTACGGAGGGAGAGCATAAAAAAGGGAGCGATCGTGCGGGAGGCCTGTGAAAGCGAGCGGTGCGAGTGGCGTCAGCCCGGACGAGTACCCCGGAGGTCCTGCCCCTGTGAGAACGACTGAAACGAAGGTTGCGTTCCCTCAAGGATGACGCGGCTGGGGCGGAAGTGGTTCCTGTTGCTCCGGATGTATTCCTGTCCCGCCGCCCCACTCTGCCCCTTCCCACGATGGACCCGATGAGGCAGCCGCGATAGACATCGAAGAGCTCGCCGTCCCACAAATCAAATTAGTTATTTATGAAATGTGTGATACAATTGAGATTTTATTTTGCGATTGGGAAAGGTTGCGACATGAGGGTGATAGGCCGAGGTTGCAATGACTTAACACAAAAAATATATAGAGGGGTTCGCTACGGAATAGAGCAGGGCCGTCAGAAGAACGAGCACGCGAATGGCCTTCGCAAAGGTTTGGGGCACGCGGCGATATCAGCTTAGCGAAGTCACTCATGTCACAGGGGAAGAAGAAGGGGCAGCGAGTTGGGTCAAATGTCATGTCGCGCATGACTGTTATATTTGGCGCGCGAGCCGCAAAGGCAGCGTGCTCTATCGGGGCAGCGGCGGCAAGCCGTGGACACGGCCTAGCAGGCTCGAGCTCTAGTGCGAGTATAAAGGGCCCACCATCGGCCCTTTATACTGCGATTTTTCTAAGAGCGACCCTCAAGGCCACTCAAATCCCATCTTCGCGATGGAATATGTCACGGCATTTCGCGTCTTTTCTCGGTCTTGCCGGTAGAAGTCGCACGATCGCGACCGTATGAAGCAGTGCTTGCGATCATGCGACTTCTACCGGCAAGACCGAGAAAAGACGCGAAATGCCGTGACATATTCCATCGAGTGAGCTGGCATCCTGGCAGGAGTGCCGTCAGTCCAGGTTCCACAGTCGGGAGGCCAGCCCCGCTCCGCCAGCATGAAGTGCACAGTGAGGTCTACGGGTCGCGCATGGTGAGCGCGGAGACTATACACTGGGGTACGTGCGTTCGAAGCACGTACGGATAGGCGCTTCGCGCCGGGAAAGCTTTCATTTCAACATGTTTTGTTTAGTTGAAAATGTATGGACGTTATATTGGAATTGCAAATAAACAATGTATTAATTTGTCCTGAACTATGTTATTTTGGTGGACATAACATCAAGCACACCGGTTGGTGTATCATAAAGAGACATTTATCTATTTTTACGAACTTTTAATGGAAATAGACATGTAAAGAGAAACTGAAGTTATACAAGCATTGATCATTACACCAAGGAAACATTAACTCACGTTTCTACTTAGTGTTAGAGGACGCAATTTAAGAGCAATATATTAACTCTATTTACAAATAACTAAAATGAATATTTGTAAGAAACTAAATATAAACCAAAATATATACTAAGTCAAGATAAATATAATATAATTTCAGAAAAGCACTGACACTAGTATTGAAAATAAACATTTGAAGAAATACGATGTGCATATCTTTCGTGTGAAAATGTACGTAATAAAAGCATTTAAAAAATTATAGAATAATGATGATTAGAGACCGGAAAAATATATGAAATGCAACGTCAAAAAACGTAAATACATATGTAATTGAAAACGGTAAAAATATGTAATAATTAAATCTGTTTCTTAAAGATAGGTTTTGAAACAAGGTCATGTACAATTTTTCGCAAATTTTAGGACTTTTTTGTTAGGAATTTTGCGTGAAAATACGCGGTAAACGTACGTGCTGTTTTAGGCCCACTTGTATACTTTCTCGCTAGCGCATACGCGGTAGAAAGTTTTGTAATGCTGTCGAAAAAAAAGGAAAATTTTGGGGAAAAAGGGAAAAGGTTGGAGAAAAGGGTGGCGACATGATGAGGGATCTGCACAATATTTCTGCGCACCGGGTTAGTGACCCTGCACATACAGGGAATGACTGATGTGCAACTTCCTATTGGTTTCTACTGCAATCGTGGCTATTGTGAATTGTGAGTACAATTCGCATTAGCATTCACATAAATTGAATACATAATGCATATTACATGCACTGATGAGGGTCCATGAAATGTCCTGTCTCCAAAAGAAGTAAAGCGCACATAAAATGCCAAGGCCTCCTAACAATAATTTCGATATTCCAATTTCTGCGCAGTGACGCTAACACAAAGGTCTGCCTCCTGACCTATACTCACTCGGTCAACGACCTGTGGATGTAGAAGAGGGGTGTTACTTTCAATTGCTCTCATCTTTTCTCATTCGAGAAAAAGGGTACAGCGGCGTGGTGCCGTATCCACCTACCGCACAAGTGTGCACGCAGAGTGACCCTAGCGCAGAGGCGCAAAGGATGAGCAGTTAGGGCTAACCGTTACACCATCGAAGCTATGGCTTTCTGTATCTGTGTGGTTTTATTTACACGTTTACGTAGGTATAAAAGAAGTTGTACACCTAGTATAGATAAAGTTATTTAATGCTGGGGAAAATCGATTTCGGGATTTCGACGGAATTATACGTTTTGGGGTCCCCTGATACCGAAACAATGTTTTTTTTACAACGCCCGTTCGTCCTTCCGTTTGTTTGTCTGGGTGTATGTGAACAACACTAGCACCTACAATAAACCCAGGTCGATCTAGCCTGAGTCGAAGATCTGCGATTTGGGAAAACTTTCTTTAAAATTTGGGGGTATTTTACACGAGGCTCCTGGGACATTTTCAAAATTTTCTCAAAATGGCTTCAATTGTTTTTGTAAATTTCTTGTAATAATAAAATAAAAACACTTATAAAGGTGGCATAGGTCTGATTTTCCCAGTTTACTCTGGATTTTTGAGAATGTAAAAGGTTTGAATTTTTCGGCGTCATCCTTTAACTACAAGCTTTGAATGTTATTCTACCCCACTCCCTGGGGGTGACGACGATGGCTTAATTGAGATCATAAGTTCTTTTTTTAATGATTGAAAGATGTTTCTTCAATTTTCAATCCGAAGTGTAATTTATCGAGAATTGCAAACAATCTTATTTTTTAGATTACGTCATCTATCCCAAAACAAAAAATGTTTATGACAAAGCATGTTCTTCAGTGTAAAATCCGAATGTGCAATAAAAAATGGAGGTCCCCATTTAAGATTTCAAAGTTTCCCCCCGCCTCACTCACTGTGGGCTCGGGGCCGGTTTCATTTTCGGTCGGGTAGAAGTTCGCCTTGAAAACATTCATTTTGGTCTGGGAAAATTTTATACGATGCGTAATTTTCGAGTTATTTGGATTCGTCACCCGGCAATGTGTTGTTAAATGTGTCAACCGGCATAACAGTCACGAATCCAGTCCAGTAACAAATGTATGCAGTATACTTGTAATTCGTGGTATGTTGTTGAGTTATTATTGTAAATACTGTTGAGTGTAATGAGAATATATGAAATATACTAGCATATCTCATTGTATATAGTGGAAGTCTTACCTCCAAAGAACAATGATCGCGTAATGAGGTTGATTGGTGAATCAACGAGCACAAAGAGGATAACAGAAATTATCACTGACATCATGCAATCCGAGAAGAACGTTTGTACCTGTAAAAGATAAATTAATAAATGAAACACACAAGATTTTGGAAAGGTTGAGGTGGAACAAATTTGTGGTGGAGGTGATTAGGAAGAATGGATCTGTTACAAAGTTTTTGGTACAATGTTAGTATCAATGTGGGGAGTACGTACAAACTTGATACAGTAACTGCATATTTATTTCTTAGGCTTATATTTGTGTCCAGAAACCGTACTCTTGACCGGCGCTGCAAATGCCAATAATAAAAATAAGAGATCAAACTTTCAAAATGCGATAAGCTACATTAAATTCGAATTTTAAAAGACTAACAAACTCGAGCGAGAACTCTCGCATGCTATACCCCACCCTCTTCCTTAGTTTTCCATTTCAATATTAAGCCTGTATATACATTTTTCTTCAAGACCCTCATATCCTCCGTCACTTCTTCAATATGCCACCTTGTAATTGATAACATAATGACAATACAAACTATTCTTATTTAGCTTTATTATCGAGCAAAGAGGTAAACCATGTAATTGATCGCAAAGAAGATCAAGTAATTAGTAATTTCACATACAGTTGCTAATTCTACAGGCTCAGAACAGTCGGGGAAGAATCGAGAAGCGTCAAAACCAGCAAAAATGTAATGGAGTGGTCAAGAAGATTTCATCCTGTAGATTATAGTGTGAGGAACGTTTCTTTGAGGCCTTTGACCTGAAAATTTTAGTTATTAAGACCCTATAATTCTTTGTTCAGGAGTTATTTAACGATATAGATTAAAAACTTCTGTCGTGGCTTGCGGGTTGCATTTTACATGAATATTTAGATGCTTTTTTTAAACAAATCCTTTATATTTTTAAATTGAAAGTGCAATTCATCACGTCTCCGTGAAATTCTCTTTCTTTAAAGACCTCATTTATAAAGATGGGTCGCATGTGAGAGCCACAAAGGGAACGGATACTGCTGAAATAATATAGGAGACGATTACAATTGAAGTTTCTGCAGAGCACTGTTTATTAAAATATTTGAGATATAACTGTTTGAAATCACTCAGGGTAGCAACTGTTGCTACTGCAGTGTCTCTGACCAGGTGTCCTAAGTATGGAGACGACGGTGGCGGATTTTCGTGACCAATTAGATAGCTACGTCGAATTCAGCAGCTGCCTGGATGAGCATTCTAGCGGCCGGTCGCTCTGGTTAATATTGTTCTGTGATTTCTCGGATCAAAACCCTGCCAAACGGGCCATGGGCCGCGCGTGTTCTTTTCTTCCTCATCTTTGCCTTTTCTTACTCAGACACACACACACACACACACACACACACACACACACACACACACACACACACACAAGCAATTCACTAACACACATTCGGAGATCATTTGCGAGCTCAGAGTTTGTCCCAGCTGTCGGTGAAATCTAGAATGTAATTTCCAAATTTGGCGTGTAGGTCTGCGTTGGAACTCATGTTCTTGAGGAGAAGGAATTCCCCAGATATAACGCACCCTAATCCTTACAAGATTAATTACCCCCGCAGCTGAAGATGCCGGAAACAAAAATAATGAATCAATTTATATGTGATAAGTGATTATCTAACTGAAAAATATGACAAGATGCGATCATTCTCACTTATTCGTGAATAAATACATGGCGGTCCTCAGTTTTCCACGTCAAGATTCGACGCGGGAGATCCAGCAATCATATATTACCGTGCGAACAATAGGCCAGAGCGAAGATTAGAGTAGGCGTGAGCCATGGGGCCTATAAGAAGGAGAATTCCACTCGGGGGTTGGAGGGGGGAAGGCACGAAAAACGTCGGCAGCTGAAAAGAACTTCAGCGACATCACATGGTGAATAAAGGAACTTATCTCGCGTTACTAAGCTTACTTCGGCCACCAACGACGCTAATATACATATTTGAACACTCTCGTCTACAAAATCGTAGGCTTCCGCGACCGGAGTCATGCAAGTGCTCATGGCGGTCCGGTCGCACCGTGTCGATGGCTGCGGTTCCGACGTTTCGACCATTTCGAAAATTTCGACATTCGAATACTGAATACTTTTTGACATTTTGATTACTTTACGACATTTTGAATACTTTTTGAATAATGTAGCGTGAAAATACGAGGCACAAAGTGCCATGCTGTTTTAACGCCCCTAGTTACTTTCTCGCTATGGAAAAAAGAAAGTTATGTAATTCTGCGCGAAAAAATGGCAAATTTTCGGTAGAACTCTATCGAAACCGGAACTTGGTAAAGAAAATGTGCTTAAACCCAGTTACTAAATTTAGAAGAAAATCCTCTATCACGTGGTGTATTCCGAATCCATGTTTTGTGGATCCTTGGTACCGAAAAATGGAATAATGCCAAAACGTCTCTTCGTCTGGGAACAACGCTAACGGTTAAACTTTACAGCCGATTTTCTCCAAAACTGATATTTCCCAATTTAAACTCGGTATTTCAATTCTGGGTAGTACTTTACATGAAACCCCTGAGACATTTTCAAAATTTTCAAAAAATGGCTCCATCGTTTTTGATTAAATTTTGTTGTTGGATAGTCTAAAGGACGTTTAAAAGAACGATGCAGGTTTCGTGTTCGTTGGGAACCATGATTTTTCCAAAATTGCAAAAGTTTACAATATTTTCGGAGTCTTACTACAACTAAAATATTAAAAACAGATTTTATCTTTAATGAAATCTGTTACATAAAGATAGGTTTTTAAAATAGGGTCATGTAGAATTTTTCGAAAATCTTAGTAGTTTTCGCGTAATTTTGCGTGAAAATAAGGGCGTGAAAGTACCTGTTTTTAGTAGCAATAGTTCATGAATTATTATTTGTGCAAATACTATTTACACAGATTTTCATTCTACGGAAGACTGTGATCACCAATCAGTCGTGCTTGTCTGTCCTATAAAGCGAGTGGAATGCAATAAATACTTACCCATGTTAATTCGTCTAGCCACAGGGGTATTCTTCTATGACCTCCAAAATAAAACAGCACCAAAAACTGGGTGAGATTGACGATAAAGGATAATCGGCTGAACACCCGTAGTGCATTGCAGTTGGGTAGACTATTCAGCAATCCTGTGAACCCAAACATCGTTTGCTCTCCTAAATAAACTATGCATTTTGAAATAGTCAAAGCACGTTTACGTACAATGTTTCCAATTATTTTACAAACACTGCTCATATGTTGCCATACATTTGCATTCACAGCGCAATAGTGGTCCGTAGTCAGTAGAAAATAATGCTCCTGAACAAAACTACATTAAATGATTTTCAAAAATTATCACGCTAGCTGCCCAAGAACATCAAATAAAATACTATCGTATTCCACTACAATGATTTAAATATTTTAAGAACAGTCTTTACAATTACTTTATTACCATTTAACAGTAATTTATGTACCATGAATGCCAAAAAGTTGTTGTTCCCTTGAGTGAATAGCAAAAACTGAATAAGTGTCCATTTTCTTGCAGCTTTGCTGTCGGGCTACACGAGCTGTGTCGTAAGCAATGACGCATTGAATAAGAGATTGGGGCCCATACCCGCAATGTGAAAAGAGGCGGAAATATTAATCATGTATTTGCATTTTAAAAACAACACCGAAAATGTTCAATTGTTTTTTGGACTTTTTTAAAGTTCATGGGTATTCCACAAAAACCATAATCTCCCCTCACATGGCTGGAGGCTGCATAGTTTTTATTTTTACTTTCCCGTATACGTACGTATACACGGAGTGATATACGTAGTATATTACTTTCCCGTATACGTACGTATACACGGAGTGATATACGTAGTATAGGGAAAGATATGTAATGCTGCGCGAAAAAATGGCCAATTTTCGGCGGAAAAAAATTAATTGCCGGGCCGTGAAAACGAATAAGTGGATAAAACCAGTTGCTAAATTAAGAAAAAAAAATCCCCTAACACGTGGTGTGGTCAAAATCCATGATTTGTTGCTTCTTTAGACTTAAAAATCGATTGACGGCATTCCGTCCGTCTGTCCGTCTGTCCGTCTGTGGTCAACGCTAGCGCCTAAACCGTTCGGTCGATTTTCTTCAAAATTGATATTCCCCAGTCGATCTGATTCTAGTCGAAGCTTTGTGATTTTGAAAAAGATTCTTTAAAATTTGGGGGTACTTTATATGAAGCCCCCCGGGGATTTTCAACATTTTCTCAAAAACGGCTCCAAATTTTTTCTTTAAATTTCTTGTATGAATAGAGGAAAATACACTTTTTAACATGGCATAGGTCCGATTTTCACGTACAGCTCTGAATTTTCGAAAATTGTGAAAGTTCGAATTTTTTTCGGCGTCTTTCTCCAACTACAAAATTGAAGATAGAGATTTTTTCTTCAAATAAAATTTGTTATGCATATTGAGTTCTTTAATAAAGGTCATGTAAATGTTTTTCACAATTTTGGTAGTTTTCGTGCAATATTGGGGCAATATGTGCAATTTTAAAAAATTACAAAAACAGAATTTTCTCAAAAACGGCTCCAAATTTTTTCTTTAAACTTTTGGTAGGGATAGTGGTAAATGTACTCTATCAATGACATAAAAGCCATTTTGGTCTATCGGTTGGTTTTTCAAAAATTACCAAAATGTAAATTTTTTTACTTGTCTCTCACGTCGTTAATATTTACATTATCGGCGATTTTTTTACATTATTATATTTACGAGTATATATACTTTAAATAATGTCAAGTAAAGTTTCTCGAAAACACTACCGTTTTCAGTGAAAAGTAGCTCAAATCTCGGCATTTTCAGAAATGCTCAAACGTCATTTTCTCGTATATGGCTGCAATTTTTTTCTTGAAACTTTTGTAACGGATAGTGCTAATTACACTCATTAGTATAGCGTGAAGTTTATTTTGAGTTTTTTTTTGTTTTTTTTAAAAATTATGTAAATGTAAATTTTTTGAAAGATCTCTCACATCTTTAATATGCACATTATCCGCAATTTGTAAAGATGATTATATTTATGAGTGTAAGTGCTTCAAATAACTTCAAATAAAGTATTTTGAAAACTCAAAAATTTTCTGTGAAAATGAGCTTCAAATTTCGCATTTTTAGTAGTGCTAAAACGCCATTTTCTCTTAAACGGCACATAATTTTTAAAAGAAAATTGCCATTTACGGCTAGGTTTTTGTGTTCTTTAATATTCTAAAATTAATGTTTCTGTTCTACCAATAGGAAACCGAAAAATTAAGAAAATGACAAAAAAAAATGTACTTTTGGCGATGATAGATGGTAGCTGGCAAGAACGAGTATGTGGCAATTCCGAATATTGACAAATAAATAAATAAAATAAATACGGTCATGCTTAATTTTTTCAAAATACGAGTAGTTTTTCTTTAATTTTGTGACAAACGTAATAGGCCGCTGTAAATTTACTGCGCTTCGGACAGCTGGATGCGACGTACATTAGAATGTGTAATTTGTATATTATTTCTTTCTTCGTTTCTTACATTCGAACTTTGTTATAGACTGACACATTAATATTTTAGAAATTGTTTATTTTGAAATATTTGAAATAAGTAAAAAGAATTAATAGCTCTCAGAATAACGACTATGCAGGGTCTGCAACAATGGAATTCACTTTGCGCTCGTGAATATCTGTGAATTAGTGTCATTGTTGTGACCTAATGGAGCTGTATGAAAAGGAGTTATAATTGTCTAATTTATGTTGATATTTGCAGACAAATATTTAGTTTTGCACCAAATGCTGTACCATTTGTAGTGAGTAGAGAATTTGTTGCATGGTTTTAAAATACTCTTCCCTAATCATGGCCCAATGGAAGGCATTTCTATATTTCCAGGGTATTAGGCTTCTTTTTCCAATACAGGGTTACAAAACTTTTGCATTCTATTTTTGTGAAGTTGTTGAATTCACATAGTTCTGACAACACTGCTATGGAAATAGTGAGTTCCAAGCGAAGATGTTAGTAGCGCATAAAGTGCAATATTACAGTACTACTTAGCTGTTTCCTCTAATACGGAAAGTAAGTGCTGTTGTAGCACCACTAGTTTCAATTTTACAAGCAGGTTAATGTCCTCAGGGTATTAATTGGTGTCACTGCAGTGTCTCTAGGAGGTCCTAGGTTCGAGTGCCGACGATAGCAGGATTTTCGGCCCTAGCTGGAGAGCTAGGTCGAGTTCTGTCGCTGTCTGGAGGACAATTATGGCGGCCTATAATTCTGATGAATCGTTTTCCGTTCTCCGATCAATACCAGGCGAATGCCGGCGCAATACCTTAACATGCGGGCCACAGTCCGTGCGCGATCTTTCCTCCCTCTTCCTTGTCCTATCCTTACCTGATATTTACACTAACATGCACTACACTAAACACATGCTGGGAGACCGGCTTGGAGCTTGAAGCTTGTCCTGGCTGGGGCGGTGCCGGGTGGGAGATATCTGGATAAGGAAAAAACCCGCTAGTCGACGGTAGGACCGGGAGAGATGGCTCAAGGCATCAACCTGATGTCACTGTAGTCCCTCTGACCGAGAGGTCCTAGGTTCGAGTCCCAACAGCGTCAGGATTTTCGACACAAGCTTGTCAGCTAGATCGAATTCAGTCGCTGTTTGGAGGAGAATTCTAGCGACCGGCTGCTCTGATCGGTAGTTTTCTGTGGTTTCTCCGATCAACACCAGGCGAATGCCGGAGCAGTACCCTAACAAACGGGCCACGGACTAATGACCTGAGAAGTTGACGCGCCTGGAAACACGAGTCAATCAATCAGTCGACGGTAGGTCGGCGCCGGGTCTCACCATCCAGCGAGGGAATATCACCGCCACCTTCCGAGAAAAACACGCACTACACTTACGGAACTAATGTCCTTAGCCGTTGAGACGTCCAGAATTATTTATCAATCAATCCATTTCTTTCAATTTTCGCATTGGATTTTAAATAAGGATCGAAGATAGGCACTCTAGACACACGTTGCTTCAGTGATTGCAACTATGGTTGTGGGTACACTGTACTTATGCAAATCAACAGCACCTACCTCCGTAACCAGAGTGGCACGCGAAGAGTATCCAGGAAACTGCAATTGCCCAATAAATACGACAAATAGCTGTGTAGGCTGCACTGTCCAGTAGACTGTATTTGTAACTCGCTTGGATCAAATAGTTGGGTCCCACACAGTTGGCCACAACCAAAAAAGCGCAGAGTGCTCAGCCAAATTCCATGATGCACTGTTTTGAAAGAAATTGGCACCTTCAAATGAAAGATGATAGTTTTTAAACAAATGAAATGGAACAATGAATATAAAAAATAAATATTTAACATTTTTTGTTTTGTTTAATAAATATTCTCATTAAATCCATTACAAATCGGTTATTATCACAATATTACTGGATAGCGTGCAATCAAAACACCAGTCACACAATTCCGAAAAAGGATCAAAATCGTTTAATTAATTCACTATAACACACACGTGGCCAAGGTATTTTCAGTCAGACATGAAACGCGTACAAAAATTTAGTACATCACAGATTACCTACACAACTATGAATGAATAAAACACAATTGGCCAAGTAAACGTTGGTTTGACTTTAGCTGACTAATGGAACGATATAAAATATTTAACCTGAATAAATTAAATATTTTACTTGTAAAAATTTCGTCTTTGCATATTACACTGGTTAACTCTCTTTTTCTTGCCAAACAAGTTAAAGCCATTTTAAGGTGTGTTTGATGCACAGTTTCCAAATATGGCATTGGTTTTGGTAGATTGGCTCTAGTTTTTGAGATAATGAAATTCACATAGAAAAAAATTTATTTTATTTTATTGAGTACAGACTATTTGAAATTTACATATAATCTTAACTAAATAAAACTAAATAAAAATAACTAAAGAAAGTAGATATGAGTAATTCCAAGTGAAATCGGCCCAAAAAAGCATGACCCCTTCCGATGGGTCTACTTTTTACTTTCCCGTATACGTACGTATATAGAGTATATACGTAGTATAGGAAAAGTTATGTAATGCTGCGGAAAATCGATTTCGAGATTTCAACGGAAATACACGCTTTGGGGTCCCCTAATACCGAAAAAGTGGTTCTTTTCAAAAAGTCCGTTCGTCTGTTTGTCTCTCCCTCCTCCGTCTGTCACTCTGTGAACAACCGTAGCGCCGAAACCATGAGTAAGATTTCTTCCAAAATGAATATTCCGCAGCGGATATGGTTCCACTCGAATCGCGCAGCGTTTTGAAAAATATTCTTCAAAATTTGGGTTTTTTTTACACGAAGCCCCCGACATTTTCAAAATGTTCTACAAAATGACTCCAATTTTTTGCTTTAAATTTCTTGTAACAATAGAATAAAATACACTCACAAAAGTAGCAAAGGCCCCATTTTCACGGTTAAATATCTCGCGTAAATAAAGTAACTGTTAGTAAAAAAATCCCAGAAATATGCAATTATGCAAAATAAAAACAGGCTACTTTTGTTTCCTTTTTGACCGGTAAAGTTACGAATAAATATTTCCTTTCAATATGTGCAATCAGTAAAAATATGCTATTGCATGAAGTTACGCGATCTAATCACAAGAAATCAGGAAGAAATTAATTTTAAAATGCACCACTGTTTCAACAAAATCCAAAATTCAAGCCAACTACTAGCAGTTGCAAAATTCCCAAGCCTCTTGTTTCCTTTTCAACAGTAGAGAAATCATGAGTTTTTATTACTGAACAAAGTAGTATTTAAAATTCCTTTGATGCCAAAAGAAGTCGGGCCCACGAAAACAAACTGATTTGATTCACTGGACATCAAGCTGCACCGTGAGAGCAGACAGTCATCTCCCGGTAGGCACTGAGTGCGAATCCAGTTCGAAAATATTCACTTCAGAACATTAGTTATAAACATTAATAACTATTTGTTTTTCCTCACTATGGAGCATTTTACCTTTGCGATTTGTGGATCATACATTCTAAATGAAGTTTGCTCAGAAAAAGAAATTAAATTTAAAAATTTGTACGGATAAATTAATAAATTTACCATAACCCAAAAATCAAAATGAACAAAAGTAAACAAAATTACATTTAATTTCGGCGTGTTTAAAACCATAATTATAAAAAAATTAAACACAACTAAACAGAGGCGAATTAACACAATCGGAACACGAACTTTCTGAGCACAGTATATGGCAACCGAAGCACGTGTCACCACAACTGTGGCTGATCCAGCAGCCGACGTATCTCTTCCTACAAAAATTAAAAATTCTTAAAATATTCACCACAATTTGTGTAAATATGTAATGTATTCGAGGTATTATTTTACTAATGAAGTTGTTGTTATGAAAAATTATGTTAATGAAGATTTAAAACAGTTTTGAAATCTAAAAAACGGAGGGCATGTTTATTTACCGGAAGAGACCATAAGGCCTTGTACTTAAGTTTTAACTGCGGACGTGCTATAGCAATTTTTATTTTAAATACTTAAAATTAAACAATTTCTAAAAGATTAATGTGTAAATATACAACGAAAGGTCGAATGTAAGAAACCAACAAAGAAATAATATACGAAATTGCAAATTCTAATTAACGACGCATCCAGCTGTCTGAAGCGCAATATATTTGTAGAAGGCTGTTATGTGTGTCAGGAAATAGAAAAACTACTCCATTTTTCAAAAATTAATCATGATTTTATTTGGAGATGTAGTTTTGAGAAATGCATTTGAATCATGGAATTGCTAAAGAAGCTAAGTGCCACATTCGTCAAAACTTACTTTTGTCCAGCAAACAAACGTATTGTGTTCACACATACTGCACAACGTTCAACGAACTGGAACCTTGGACAAAATGCCATGTATTGCAACCTGCCGTTATTGTTGCGAAAATAGCATTGACGTTCATATATGCGCTTCCCACAATAGTACTACCAGTAACGCCAAAAGCGATGATCTGAAGAAAATGTTATCTTATAAAGCATTTTTCGAAGAATTAATTGCTGATTAGCAGTTTCAAACACTGTACAAATTGTGTGAATCATTTGTAATAAACTATTTGCTATATAGCGTCGCAGATTTCAATTTGACATAGCTCCATTTCATGTTCCCTTCACATGTCACATAGCTCTGTCTGAAAATGGCCAATTGCAGAAATTGTTTGTGGTTTATGGCAACTAAAGTAAAGATTGGCAGTATATGTGCCAAATCAAAAACACAGACCGAAGTTAGATTTCGTTTTTTAATTTTCTAGGTGTAATGATCTCAATGATAGACAGTATTCTTTGAATCCTGAAAAAAAGTGATTTTGACACAGCTCATTTAGCATTTCCATGATTCATTTCATTGGGAAAAATTGTATTTTCACAATTGTAGTTGTAAGAAGACGCCGAAAACGAATCGCAGTCAATTCCGAGCGGACTATTATATTTGTCACGAAATTATACAAAAAGATATCATATGTTCAAAAAATTCAACATGGCCTCATTTAAAGATCTGTTTTTGATGAACACATTTCATTAAGAAAAACAATTGCATCTTCACAATTGTAGTTGTAGGAAGACGCCGAAAATATTTTAATTTTTTAAATATTTTGAAAAATCACACATTGTAACGAACATGAAACCTGCACCATTTTCTTCAGCATCCTTTATGCTATATAAGGTTTCAATTTAATAAAACAAACTTTGTGCGGTTTTTAAGAAAAAAATGGTTTAAAGAAAATTAAATAATGCCTAGTTTGACACAAAATTTCTGATACATCAAAACAATACTCATCTTTCTGAAACATTGAACTTGACGTTATTTGAACTGTTTTTTATGAACACATTTCATTAAAAATAAAAATTGTATCTTGATAATTTTGATTTTTTTCAATTTTCAAATAATCAGTTTTCAACAAACATGAGACCTACGCCATTCTCTTAAATGACCATCGGACTATCTAACAACAAACTTTTGTCCAAATTGTTGGCGCCTTTTTTTTATTTCGAAAATGTCCTAAGGGTACCCTCCAAAAGTACCCTTCAAAATTAAAATATCGGTTTCAAATTCAAGGGGCCACGAGACTAGTTAGATCAATTGGGGAATATCAATTTTGGAGAAAATTGGCTGAACGGTTTAGTCGCTACCGTTGTTCACAGACAGGCGGAAAGACATTTTGATTTCAATTGGTTTTTCGGTATCAAGGATCCACAAAACAGAAATTCTTGCTGCGCCACGTGATAGGGGATTTTTCCTTCTTTTAGCAACTGGTGTTATCCACTTTTATTTTGTTATCAGGGACCAACAATGATTTTTTTCTGTCCAAAATCCGCGGTGTTATAGTGCAGCATTACAGAACTTTCCCTATACTAAGGGAAAGGTATAGGCCCTACACTCCATATATACGCACGCATACGAGAAAGTAAAAATAGCAAAAAGTGACCCTATAATAAAAAATAACTATACATTTCAATCATCTATGTGTCATGATAAACGTTCATTTACAAGTTAGCTAGGTCTAGAATGCACCAATGGATAGATGACATATCAGAATCCCAGTCCTGCTAATTAGTGTACTCATTTATTATCCAAATACCCAATTAATGAACTATTATTCAAATACCCAATTAATGTAAAACACATGTAAAATGATACATATTTTAGATATAATTTAATATTTAACATTCGTGTATACTACAGATATATTAATGTTCCTACCTTGTTCAAGGTGATGGACTTGTTTTTGAAGTTGTGGAGTACGTAACCAAGGGATAGACCCACCAAATATGATGGTGCGTGCATGTGGGTTTTTATGTGAATATTTCTGAAGAACAATAATATTTGGCGGTCCCTGAAACATGTTTTGCAATAAAAATAAAAAAGTTCAGTCTGTCATTTTCAAATTGTACCAATATAATTAACTACCTCATAAAAAGAAATATCCTTTTCGAATCTATGTCCTTTGATTCATGTCCTTCCATATAGTACAATTACGACTACTGTCACGACTGACTTTCTACGGAGTAGTTTGGTGATGGTAGTGGAAGAAACACAGAACACTGAAAAATGAGCTCATTACTCGGGGCATCAAATATTATCATGATCTTTTGATTCACATTTAACTGAACTCATTCGGAAAGTCCATGTATTTCAATTCTATTATTATACTTTGCTGTACATGATATCACATTTATTGGTTTGTTTCCTTGAAAGGATTTCAGAGAAGGCTATTTTGAAAAGCAAAATATTCTTTTAGTTTTTCGAAAGATGCGAAATTCCCCACTGATAAAAACGCGAGCGTATGTACAAGAACAGTATGTATTTCCTTGTTGCACAGTCGGAAGCATTCAGACTAGCACGCAGGCGGGATGCCAGTGTAGTTTAAACGACTGAAACGCGCAATAATGTGCACGTCTTAGAATCACTGTCACTATTTCCCCTTGAGTTTATAAGGGGGTTCCAAGGGGGTGACAGGTTGTTGAAAACCGCAATGTAGTTACGGTGAAGATTTGTCTTTATCTGCACAAAGGGGAGTGTCTTCTGCTTAATTCAGCAGTCAGCTTGAGTCCACGAGGTCGAAGGCTTTTGTGAAATTTGTGAACAGTGTGTCGATTTTTGGTTTGTTCTCGAACTCGAGCATCCTCGAGCATCCGCTATGTCTTTGAGAAGGAGTTCTGTAGCTGATAATGCTAAACAGATACTCCTGAAACTGAATTCAGTGTCCGGAAGTGTTGGTTCAATTTTGACTTTTATTCTATCCGTCATGAATTCGAGAATATCTTGAAAGGTGCGCGTTCTAGTTCTATTCCTCTGTATGCGTTTTAGTCTTCTTTCCCTTTACGTAAGATCTTACTGTTCATATACTGCAGTGTTGGCGTACAGTACCAAGTTCTATGCATTTACTGAAGAATTTTGCCCACGTGGTGTGAATGTCAATGACGGTGTCTTTCAAGTGCTCGTTATATAGATCGTTTGGTCCTTCAACGTTCCTTGTTTTTGCCGAGACGAACGCTTTTTTTAAAAAAATATTTATTTATTCTTGTTTGGCCTGAGGCCCTCAGCAACCGTGAACGACTGGTATAGTAGTTGATTTTATTTTATACAACAAGTTTGCAGGATATTTTATTTTATCCTAATTATTACATTTTTCAGAAGCACTTTATATTACACGGAAAGGCTAATCGCTTCCAGTCTGCTTAAGGAGGGTCAAAAAATTCTCTGGGTAATTTCCTTTTCAATCGTTTACGCTGAGGGTTCTGTTTGCCAAGTTTGAAATGGGTAGCTGAAGGTATTCGAGAAATTTTGTTATAGAATTTTGCGGATAGAAGGGAAAAATGTACAGTGATAGATGTGATACCGAGTTCTTGATGGATTTGAGAGTTTGGGATGAACCAGGGTGCTTTTGTGATTATTCTTAGGAATTTATTTTGGAAAGTTTGGATTTTCTGAATATTTGTTTTGGATGCTGCGGCCCAGACAGGAGATGCATAACTTAATATAGGTCGTGTCATTGTTTGGTAGAGATGAATGGATGTGTGTAATTGGAGTGGGGATGATTTTTTGAGTAGAGGATATAACTGATGTGTTCTTTTAGTGGCTAGTGCTATTCTGTGCATGATATTGTGTCTCCATGTGAGTCGTCTGTCGAGTAATACTCCAAGGTATTTTGCCATGGCGTTCGCGGGAATCCATGTTCTGTTATGGTTTTGATAGGTGAGTGTGGGTGGGTCAAGTGGTCTTCGAAGAGTGAATATTTTCCCTTGGCTCTTTCTTGCGTTTATCTGAATGTGCCATTTCTGTGCCCAATCGGAAAATACAGTGAGATGGTTTTGTAGATCCTCTATTGCTGTTTCTGTGTCTCGGTTTGTGGAGTAGATTGCTGTGTCATCTGCAAAAGTGGCTATGGATGTTGATGGTGTGGTGGGTACGTCAGCTACGTAGATATTGAATAAGGTTGGAGAAAGGCTCGAACCCTGCGGAACTCCTGCTTTGATGGGGTATGGTGTTGAGAGTGCACCGGGAAGTCGCACTGAAAAAGTGCGTTCACTAAGAAAATCTTTTATTATGCGTGCGAGATACTGGAGAGTGCCAATGCTCCGGAATCTGAATATCAGTCCTGGGTGCCATACTGTATCAAAAGCTTTTGCGATATCAAGGAATACTGCAGCTGTATGCTTATGATGAAAACCTTTGATAATATCCTCTGTCAATCGCAATATTTGGTGGTATGTTGAAAGCTGAGTTTGAAACCCAAACTGATGAGGTGGTATTATATTTAATGTGGCGAGATTGTTGTTGTTGTTGCTGTTGTTGAGAGGGAAATTCGTTCTTACAGGACTGTCTTCGGTTTTCTCTTTTTCTTCGTCGTCGGGTATTTTTAGATGTTGGAAGTTGAGTATGTTTCTGAAGGGGTGTTCCATTCTGTCATCGGGATATCCTCGTTTGAATTAGTTTTCTGAGTTGTAGTGCTAAACAGGGGTCCTTTTCTGCTTCTGCCAATATTCGTTAGCCTTCGTTTTCCGCGAAGATTATTTGTACTTTCCCGTATACGTACCTGTATACGCAGTAACATACGTAGTATAGGGAAAGTTATGAAATACTACGCGAAAAAAACGGCGAATTTTTGGCAGAAAAGAATTCATTGCCGGGCCCTGATAACGAAAAAGTGGATAAAACCTGTTGGTTAATTAAGAAAAAAAATCCTCTAACACATGGTGTAGCCAGAATCCCTGATTGTGCGTCCTTCATACCGAAAAACCCATTGAAAGTAAAACGTCTGTCCGTCCGTCCGTCAGTCTTGTGAACAATAGTGCCTAAACCACACACCATGTACGATTTCTTCCAAAATGAGTATTCCTTGGTCAATCTGGTTCCACTCGAGGCGCGGCGATTTTGAAAAACCTTCTTCAAAATTTGGAGGTACTTTACATGAAGCGTCCTGGAAATTTTCAAAATTTTCTCAAGAACGGCTCCAAATTTTTTCTTCGGCTATTTTGGCCATGCTTTTCCGAAACGTAGGCAAACAACGATGTGGTATATTAATTGCGCACCACTGGCCAAATTCTGACTCCTGACAACTTGACTCCAAAATAATAGTTTTGGTCGTTAAGCAATCTCCACATATATTTTAATATATGTGGTAATATTTGGTAATATGTGGTACAATATATGGTTCATATATTGTAATATTTTATAAATATATAAAAGTATGTTTCTATTAACGCGAGTAAAACACAGCCCCCATTGTCGCCTTTCCAGTGCGGCGTTACAACAATGGGTTACAACAACCGACAATGATCGCTGATCTATTCGTTTTCACATTTAACACAATTAATGGACGCAATTTAAAATGAAATAACAAAAAAATAATATAAATATAAGTAATAATAATAATAAATTGAAATAAGAAATAGTAAACAAATTCTAACTTATGTAACCAACACGTTAATTTGGGAAAGTTAGAAATCTTTATTTCATATTTCATTCAAATAGGTTTTAAATACTTTGTAAAATATTAATTTTGTAAATGTATAACAAAAGCTCCAGTGTAAGAATAAAACAAAAATAATGAATAATATAACAATGAAATACTAATATACACATTCTAACATAAGAAGCATCCACGTTATTCAAAACACCTCTGAAATTGCGATCAGGAAGGATTTTCAGAGCGGGCGCTTAATTTTGACGCCCAGTTACTCCACAAATACTCATACTTTCGAAAAATGCAACATGACCTTATTTGGAGATCTGTTTTTTAATGAACACATTTCATTAAGAAAAATCCATTTTCACAATTGTAGTTGTAGAAAGAGGCTTAATTTTTAAACAACTGTTGCAAAATCAAGCATTTCAACAAACATGAGACCGGCACCATTCTCTTAAGCTTCCTTGCTATCTAAAGTATCAAATAATTAAAAAAAAACTGTTGTGCGGTTGGAAGAAAAAACGCTTTAAAGATAATAAATATCTACGTTTGACACAGATTTTCGCAAAAATATGGATGCTTTTGAAATTTCGGACAAGACCTTATTTGAATATCAGTTTTTGATTGTTATGTACTGGGAAGTGCAGGGTAGTAAAATAACAGTTCTGATTAATCCATTTATTACCGTCGACCAAAGAATAAACCAGATACAAGCCAGTGGTAACAATTTGCCAGAAGATGTCCATACACGTAGCCAGTCCAACCAAAATAACCAATAGAATAACGTCCAGTTCACCACCGTCGATCGCCAAACACACCGCCGTCACAACACTCCCAAGCACTTCGTAGCAGACTCACGCTCCAACCCGAACTGTCAGCTCCGAGCCGGCTCCCCCCTAATATAGCACCGGAGCCGGCGTGGCGAGTCTATGCTATCGCTCCTTCTGGCGGGACGGCGGGGCCGCCACCCCTGGCCGCTGGCCCGTGACGCTTCTGTGCGGCCGTCGCCGCCCGACCTGCCCCTGGTGGCGCTCTCGGGAAGCAGCCATTCTTCCCTTGGAAGGCGGCGTGTTCGGGACGTCGCTCCCGGGACGGCACACAGTGGGCCGCAACCCACTCCCGGGGCCACAGTGGGCCCGCTTGGCCCGCCTTGGCGGGCATAAATGCTGTGTACACAGCACCCTCCCCTCTTATTGCGCAGGATACGGGCCGTATCTACTGCGCAACCTGCTGCTGCTGCGCCGCCGCTCCGGTAGTTCCGTCGGCGCTGACGATTCCCTTTGCCGGGACTCCTGCTGCTGTGCCACTTCGTGTGGCCTAACTGGGGAGGGGTCTTCTGGCCTCTGTAGATAAGACCTCTAACATACACTGACTGTGTTGCAACAAGTCAATTATCAACCTCCTTGGTATCACTTGTAGAATGCACCCAAATAATTATACAAGAAAAACATCTAAAAAATAATAGCTGAGGTAATCGGTCTGATCGTACCTGCTAACCAACCAAATTCACACAAATATGCTTTCAATTGCGTACAACTTGTTGTCTTTCTTATCTTTTTAACCTTATAATGCCACACAGTGATCCTTATCACATGCTAATTCTATGTTCTATGAAATCACATCATACAAATCATTATCAAACAAAATATGGGAACATCTTTTACTAATACCATTTGGCTGTAAACTAGCTGTATAACAGACGTACCTTCGCCTAGTAATTTACAATAAACAAAAAACACTGATTTGAATCAACATAGCTTTCACAAAAGTGATATTCCGAAAACTTTGCAACAATAATGAAACCTATTATGTGATTATTTGACAATCTCAAATGAAGAACTGCATTACTACAAAGAATGTAAAATTCCTACCCCTAACTTATATAAATTAACAAGTCTTGAAATTATCATAATAGAAAGAAAATTACAATACCAATTACTAATAGAAAACATTTGTAAATAATACCAGTTAATGAGAGTGAAAGTTCACAACTTCTTCAATCTTTCTTCCATTAACCGACCAAGACAAATTTACAATCCTAGTACACATGCTTCTGACTGGTAATTTGTTACATTAATGTACACTGGCACACTTATTACTCTTAAATTCCTCAATTCAGAATTCTGCAACATAACAACTTGTATTGCAGGAAATATTACACATGCAATCTGAAATCGCCACTGGTTCCTTCAAATATCAGAAACTACACCAATCATACTCTCACAACCCTATTCAAAAACGCTATGATCTCAGCAATTTACTATGTCAAAATTAATAAATAAAGTAATTTTCGTTGTGTTTACATGTTAAATGCCCTAGCATTGATAACACGCGTATTAACAATGTTCTATATGATCTACAGGATTTCGTATTAACTTAGAGATCCAAATCTTCCGTTATGAAGACGAAATATAAATCTGATGTAACAGACACCTCGCAACTTCCGCGCACTATTAGGTCGCTTGTCCAAAATTACTCATAGTTCTGTCGCGGCGTACATACCTTCATACCTTGCTGTAGCGTTCTTATCATGCTATTTCCAAAAAAAAACTCCCTCATCTACTTCGTTTGATCAGTCTCTCGTAAGTGCCCACGTGTCGTCGCCATCCAGTGACCGGCTCACTCATTGGTTGCTGCTCCGGCTCGTCTACTGGTTGCTGCTCCGGCTGTGACTGGAGCTGACTGCTCGTCGGGCTGCTCGTTCTGTGGCGGCCCTTTAACTCCGAGTCCACCGTTCTGAAAACTAAACAGCCTGTCTGAGTTTTTTCCGCGTTCATTTTGTCTTACCGGTTGCTGCTTGCCAATGTCGGGTGTGTAGTACGTCCTGTGCCTAGCATGTTTCATAGTCGTTGCGTGCCTAGTTTCCACCAAAAACACCCTAACCGCTACTTCCTTCCGTTTTTTCCTCACCTTTACAGCTCGCCTACCCGAACAATGCTTACTTATGTTCGTTACTTGAACTATCATGTCGCGCTTCAACCATACTGCTTTGCTGCCTAGGCTTCCTATGTTCACCCGTGGGCATTTCCGTTGCTTACACTCGCCATACCAGTTTGGTACCTTACATTCTAACTTGCCACTCGTGGCCCGGGCACTCCTGTTTTGCACCTGGCGACTACTTCTGCGCCGTACTATGTGGCGCCTAACTCCGCATTGCTTGACACTATTCTTCGTGCACTTCATACCAGCTCTACTTCGTGCCTTCGATAATTGCTTCGAAAAACCAGACTTTTCTTGAATCTTTTTCTTTCGTCTTACTGACGCATCTACTCCTATCTCTGAATGCACTGGCCCTTTACAGACATTGTCACTGTGTCTACTTTCGCTATAGAGCTCAGCCTTTCCATCATAACTGCCACCGACTAACTTTTCACTAACAACCTCGGCCATCCTTTGCTGCCCAGTTTTACTCTGCTGTTTGTAGCATTGTGCGTTGCGTACCTGGTTACAATTTACAAGTTGCTCACTGAGCGATTCTATTTCCCTTTTTTGCGAATTTGCACTATCATCTGTGGCACTAATTACTCTACTCTCAATTTTATCAATATTATCGATTGCTTTACTATTACTCTCAGTTTCCTGCATATTTATGTCTCTCATCGATGGCTCGTCCCTAGAAACTTCATTATTTGTTAGTGCGCGTTCACTAGTTTTCTTTTCGTCCAAGTTTTGTCGTAATGCCGTAAGCTCACTCACCGAAATGCTCAAAATTTCCATCTTGCTACTATGACCATTTATTAATGTTTTGACTTTCTTACCCTTTTCCTGAGATCTTACAATGCTTTGCATATTCTTACTACTGTCATTTTGAAAATCACAATACACTTTTCTACATAATTCTTCCTGATTTGTAACTGTATACTCCCATTTATTGCTAATGAATGTGTCGCGAAAACTGTCTATTCCTATCTGCATTTTGCTAACATTTACTCCACATTCAAGACTTTCTGCTGCTCTATTACGCTCCTGATTACTGTTATTCTTCTGAAGTCTGTTTTTTCTTCCTAGAGAAGTTTCCATTATCCAATTTCCTACCTTGCTTACTTGTGTCCGCTTGACTGTTTCGGAGCGTGTTCCCATCTGCTGAGGTGTCACCGTTGTGGTAGCTCCCAGCAGCCTCGTCTCCTACCGGGAACATGGCGACCTTTCCTCGTCTGCCACGCCTCGCTCCCTCGCCGAGTTCAGTGACTGCTTTGCTGCCCGGCGTCGCCTGGCTCGCGACCTCTCTGGAGGCGGCAATGTCCCTCACGCCCGCCTCGCTAGAAGCCGCCGCTACCACACCCTTGGCCTCGTCCTCCATGCTCCGTGATGGCGCCGGCTGCGGCGCATCTGTAAACAAATCCTGCACCAAACGTTCCTGGAGCTCCTGTTGCCGTTCCTTCTGCCTGGCCGTTCGCTGCTCCGTGTGAGTTTGGCTGGGTTGGAGTCTATGAGCTGCTTTAATCTGAGGTTCCTGATTATAATATTTGTCCAACTTTTCTACAATTTCTTGGAATGTCAAATTGTCTACTGCTTTCTGCGGATGGAGTTTCTGAACTAACTCGTACACTTGTCTGTTGGATACGCGCAAAAAGAATGCAAGCCTGCTGGCGTCTTCTGTTACCTCGTAAAAAATGAAGTGTTGGCGTAACCTCGCCGCATATGTACTCCATCTTTCCTTTGTCTCATCGAAACTCGGAAACGGCGGTATCAGTCGCTGCCGCCGCGCGGCTGTGATGTTTGCGAGTAACTGCATTAGCTCTTCTTTCTGCTGTCGTCGTTGACGCTGCTCTTCCTGCTGCCGTTGTTGACGCTGTAGACGATCCTCCTGCAGCATGTGTGCTAACATCTCTAGCAATTGCTTTTCTTCCATGATGCTTAGTTACCTTTTTTCCTCGTCGCCAATTAGAACTGTTATGTACTGGGAAGTGCAGGGTAGTAAAATAACAGTTCTGATTAATCCATTTATTACCGTCGACCAAAGAATAAACCAGATACAAGCCAGTGGTAACAATTTGCCAGAAGATGTCCATACACGTAGCCAGTCCAACCAAAATAACCAATAGAATAACGTCCAGTTCACCACCGTCGATCGCCAAACACACCGCCGTCACAACACTCCCAAGCACTTCGTAGCAGACTCACGCTCCAACCCGAACTGTCAGCTCCGAGCCGGCTCCCCCCTAATATAGCACCGGAGCCGGCGTGGCGAGTCTATGCTATCGCTCCTTCTGGCGGGACGGCGGGGCCGCCACCCCTGGCCGCTGGCCCGTGACGCTTCTCTGCGGCCGTCGCCGCCCGACCTGCCCCTGGTGGCGCTCTCGGGAAGCAGCCATTCTTCCCTTGGAAGGCGGCGTGTTCGGGACGTCGCTCCCGGGACGGCACACAGTGGGCCGCAACCCACTCCCGGGGCCACAGTGGGCCCGCTTGGCCCGCCTTGGCGGGCATAAATGCTGTGTACACAGCATTGATGAACACATTTCATTAAGAAAATGTTTCTTCATAACTATAGTTGTAGGAAGACGATAAAAAATTTGAATTTTAAAAATTTTCGAAAAAAGCAATGTTTTCAACCAACATGAGACGTGCGCCAGTCTCATAAACATCCTTCAAACTATCCAACAACCAAATTTAATTAAAATTCTGGGCGCCATTGTTTTGAAAATTTTGAAATGTTCCAGGGGCTTATTGTACAGTATCCTCAAAGTTAAAATATCGGTTTCAAATTCAAGGGGCCACAACATCAGACAAATCGATCGGGGAATATCACATTCTGGAGAAAATCGGCTGAACGGTTTAGCTTTCAGCAGATTGTTCGCAGACAGACGGACGAACGGAATGAAATTTTGCCGTCGACTTTTTGTTATCAAGGAGCCAAACATGGATTCTGCCTCCATCACGAGTTAGAGAATTTTTTACCGAAATGTAGCAACTGTATTTATTCCCTTTTTTACCAGGGCCTTGTAAGAAGAGTATTTCTGCGAAAAAGTCGCATTTTTTTCGCGCCGCATTACATAATTACATAACTTATTTAATAACTTTCTCTTTTTAGGAAGTTCCTTCTTATGCGCGAGACAATAAAAATCAAAGAGACCATTACGCCAATCACGTATTGCAATAATATATGATAGGAAGATCGAACCACTTTGTAGAAATTACAAAACTTTTTGTTTAAGTCTTCTACTCATTATTTGGAAAGTGACGGTTTTGATTATTGATGAGAGACCACCGATTATTAGATCACTGTCGTTTATCGTTCAAAAATTAGTTTTGTTAAAATTATTCTAATTACTAAACAGATATGTTTCTTAACGTCTGACTGTAAATGATAAAAGTTCTTAAATTGTTTTTTTCAATATAGTTTTTATAAATTTTGATAAAATAAATTATAATTCTAAATATAATATTCATAGTAATAAACTATTTTACCTGATGAAGCGATGTACTATTGTCATGATGTAGTTGAATTTTCCACTAAAGATGGAATTTGCAAGATAATAACTGTATAGTGTAGCACTTATTGTGAAGAATGTGTCCACGACGACATGGCCAACAACAAAAGGTGTATAGGAGAATGTTGTACCAACCTGGAACATAATATTGAGTGGATGCACATTTGGTAGGTTGAAAGTCTTGATTTGAATTCTAAACAAGCAGTGCAAAAACAGCACGTAATTTCTCGCTCTTAGTAATAGTTACACAATATTATATATTTTATATTCCAGCATTATAAACGAGTTGTTTCGTTACAAAAATCGTTCATAAAGGAAAACTTACGGCACAGAGTATGACGTATTTGCCGTTTGTGGCACGAATAATTGCGTCATCACATATTCAGCCAATAGCATCGAGAGTATCTGTTGTATACCAAATGAAACAGTGCTGCAAGTTTTGCAACAACTATTTATTTACAACCAAAATACCAGAGAATGAGCCTTAAACGTTGCCAGAAGTCACAATAATCAGAAGATGCGCTACAGAGCCGGGTCGTTACACAATATACAAAATGGCGTGGTCAAGAGAAATACAGGTCAGCGTGCGAGTACTAATACAATGTTCAAGTCTATCTTCCCTGCTGCGTAGTCGGGATCGGAGTGTGGGGCCGTCGGCTCCCCGGCTCCCGCGCGGTGTTCCCGCCTAGGGAGGGGGGGCGGCTTCGTGCCCCTTTCCTTCTGGAGGAGGAGGGGGGCGCCTCAGATGTGGTGACAGGGGAGCTTCAAATTTCGCATTTTTAGTAGCGGTAAAACGTCATTTTCTTTAAAACGGCACAATATTTTTAGAGAAAATTGCCATTTAGGACTAGGTTTTTGTGTTCTTTAATATTCTAAAGTGAATATTTTCGTTCTACCATTAGGAAACCAAAAAATTAAGAAAATGTCAAAAAAATGTAGTTTGTGCGGTGATAGATGGCAGCTGTCAAGAGTATGTGGCAATTCCGAATAGCTAGCAGAGACCGAAGGAAATAGAAAACTAATACGGGAAAGTCCGTGCCATTCTATAGCGCCACTAGTTGCATTATTTCTTTCACTTCCTCAGTGAAGCATGGTGTTTTGTATTTACGAGATGGATTGACTAAAACTCTTCTTTTTCCTATTAATTCTTCTGCAGCTCTAATGATGTTGCCTTTTATTTTCTCCCAATCGTTATCAGTACTATCCTCAACCCTTAACGGTGTACTACTAATTAGAACGTTTAGTCTGTTTTGTGCTTTCATTTCGAATTGATTCTATGTTAAGTTTTCCTAAATATTTGTTCTTAATTTTCTTTCTTATTGGATATTTCGTTCTTATCTTGCACAATACTTCCTTGATCACTTGATTACTTGATGATCACTTCCTATGTTGGCCGAATTCAAAGAGCGAACATCCAAAATTTCTGATAGTGTAAAATGTCGACCTATTACTTAGTCGATCATCGACTGTTGCCCCTGGGCAACATTTATATGGTAAATGTATACTTATATTTAAAATCGTGATCAAAGAACGTATTGTTAATTCGTAAGTTATTTTGTGCACACAGGTCTGTCAACAAGTCACCATTATCATTCGAAACTGGTTCATGGAAGCGTTGTTTTGTTACATTTATTGGACGATTTCCAGTCCTTGCATTAAAGTCACCTATTATTATGAAGTTATAACTTATCGGTAACAATTAATTTTTGAAGTTCTTCATAGAACTTTTTTCTTTCTTCTCTATTTTTGTGATATCAAGCGCATACACACTAATTAAGGGTATATATTTGCTATCAATCCTGAGTTTGATTTTCAGTAACCTTTTGTCAATATAATCAACTTGTTCAGTATTCTGTTGTAACATTTTACGCAGGAGCATTCCGACGCCAGCTTTGGCTCTCTAGTTTTTAGGAGTGCCTCTGTATGCCAATAT
>JAHLJT010002406.1:26307982-26382982 GCA_031308135.1 Acheta domesticus | reverse complement strand
TTGATAGCTTGATATGGCTCGACTCGACCGGCCTCAGCCTCGACGTGTGCGTCCCGCCTTCACCCCCACCGCACTTCACCCTCCATTGGGTACCACTACTCCTCCTTCACCCCCACCGCACTACGCCTACCATTGGGTACCACTGCTCCACCTTCACCCCCACCGCATTACGCCTTCGCGTGAGTACCACTACACTCCTCCTTCACGCACGCCGCACTTCACCTTCCATTGGGTACCACTACTCCTCCTTCACCCCCACCGCACTACGCCTTCGCGTGAGTACCACTTCACTCCTCCTTCACCCCCACCGCACTTCACCTTCCATTGGGTACCACTGCTCCACCTTCACCCCCACCGCACTACGCCTTCGCGTGAGTACCACTACACTCCTCCTTCACGCACGCCGCACTTCACCTTCCATTGGGTACCACTACTCCTCCTTCGCCCCCACCGCACTACGCCTTCGCGTGAGTACCACTTCACTCGTCCTTCACCCCCACCGCACTTCATCTTCCATTGGGTACCACTACTCCTCCTTCGCCCCCACCGCACTTCACCTTCCATTGGGTACCACTATTCCTCCTTCACCCCCACCGCACAACGCCTTCGTGTGAGTACCACTTCACTCGTCCTTCACCCCCACCGCACTTCATCTTCCATTGGGTACCACTACTCCTCCTTCGCCCCCACCGCACTTCACCTTCCATTGGGTACCACTACTCCTCCTTCACCCCCACCGCACTTCACCTTCCATTGGGTACCACTATTCCTCCTTCACCCCCACCGCACAAAGCCTTCGTGAGAGTACCACTACACTCCTCCTTCACCCCCACCGCACTACACCTTCCATTGGGTACCACTGCTCCTTCTTCACCCCCACCGCACTACGCCTTCGCGTGAGTACCACTTCACTCCTCCTTCACCCCCACCGCACTTCATCTTCCATTGGGTACCACTACTCCGACTTCGCCCCCACCGCACAACGCCTTCGCGTGAGTACCACTACACTCCTCCTTCATGCACGCCGCACTACACATTCACGTGCGTATCACTACTCTACTCCTGCTTCACGCACGCCGCACTTCACGTGAATACCACTACACATCACGCATCACTGCACTTCACCTTCCATTGGGTACCACTACACTACTCCTCCTTCACGCCCACCGCACAACGTCTTCGAGTGAGAACGACTGCACTCCTTCACATACGCCGCACTGCACTTTCAAGTGAGTCCAATACACTACTCCTCTTTCATTCCCACCACACTTCCCGTGAGTACCACTACAGTCCTTCTCAAACTCCGCACTTCAGCTACGCTGTGCGCCGCTGCGAAGGGGCGGGCGCTGATTGCCTCTTCCTGGCGGTGAAGGGGTTGCGTGGCGGTATGCTGAGTTCGCCCGACCGGAACGCGGGGGTTCGTGGACTAGGTTTTGGGCAGTAGGCGGCGCTGCTGCTGGCGCTCGCAGTAGCGTCCGCTCGAACTACGAGCGTGGCGCGACGCGCTGCTAATGAGGACGGCAGCGCTCATATCGGCGGTTCGTGTCACCGTGTGTACGGATGCCAGAGTTATGTACGCGGTTCTGTTTCTTTGTGTCATTTCTGTTGTCTTTTTTTATTACGAAATATTGTATTCTAAATTCATGTTTTGTTTTTATGATGTGAAAACATGATAGAAGTGTTCAAATAACGTTTCACACAGCCCAACAGTGCACAAAAAATGCTGTTCTTACTATTCGAAACCATTGTCATTGCTTGTGTAACTTTATTTATTGAATGAAAATAAAGAATGGATAAAACTTAGGACATATTTTGATTTATAACTTTTAATACATGAATGGGAATATATTATTCTAGTCCACCCTTTCACACATAAAAGAGAGGCTTATGTTAGATCAAAGGTCTATTTTCGGAGTTGTCAAAAACTGCCAATGTCATTAAAAAAGTTTTAAGTAATTCAAATTTAATACAACTGTATTGGCCAAATTAAGAGTAATGATATAAAGTTTTAAAAAATTATTTCCTTACCAGAAATTGTGAAATATACTGAAGTTTAACTGAGATGCAACGTTCTGCCAAAAGAGAAAACCACCCATTCTAACTTGAAATATTGACATTGGGCATTCTTGCACCAAGCCTTTTGTGGTTGTGTGTTAACCTTCAATACATGAAACGGGAGGAAATTTAGTCGAAAAGTTCATTCGAATCCGTACTACAATTTGAATTCCAGCCTTCATTTGCCAACATAATGGCGACTGATGGTGGCCTTCTATTTGCCACAGCTTCCGATAGCTGCAGCCATGCGCGTAGCAGGGACCTGTTAGAATCGCTGCTCAGGTACAAAACAAGTCAGAACTTATTAGAACAAATGGTTTCTGACACACTGTTTTGAATTGATGGAACATGTGTAAATAAAAACATTTTGGAAGATGCCATGAAACATAGAAAAGATGACGCTAATCCAACGTAGTTAACTTTAAATGACAAGTATTTGTGGCTCGGGAAGGCAGAAGAGTTCCACACTTGCATGAACTATATCTCATGCAATGGCTACAGCAATATAATTTTGTGGTACCCGTAGCATCATTACTGTAGCAACAGTAAACGCAGATTCTTATAGTGTAGAATTATTTGATAAGTGATTTGATATATTTAATTCAACTGAATTGCTAGGGGAAAATGATCATGCCAGTTGTTTTGATACAACTTTGGATACCGAGAAGACAGTTATTAAATAAATAAATGTACTTCTGTAAAAAATGACGGTTAGCAAACAAGATTGTTACCGCTCTAGAAAGGAATTTTACACTTTAATCACTAATTGGATTATTTTAACATTTAAGTTATGTATCCGTTATTAAATACATTTTAACTGCGAGATTGAATTAGGATATTTTAGAAAATATCTTTTCATCTATCAATTTGATGGGGTGCACTAAATAATCACCACTGTACTTTAGACTTCATACATAGGTTGCCATGGTATTTGATACAAAAATATTCTGGAGAACTGTTAAGTGGCAAAACGTACGACGTATAGTGTAGACAAGTGGAATGATGGATGCCTAATTGAAATGCTGAAGTTTGTGAAAATACAGAATCGAAAAGTAGTTTATTAGAACCGATTACTGAAAAAAATTAAGTATGAGAGCAGATATATTACAATTTCAAGAGCATTCTCAAAACTCAGAGAAAAATTGATGAAGTGTGAATGCTGATTTCAATTTAACCTTCCACAATTAGACCATACAGATTCAAATGATAACAATAATGACAATAATTCTCATATACAAAACTAAAGAAAATATAGGGCTTGGATAAGAATTTTATCATTAGTTTCAGAGTTTGTAAATGTAATATAAAGAATTATTAAGTTTTGTGTGGAACTGAAATGTTTTACGTGGAGAAATAATAATTACATAATATTTTATATAAAACGTTCTTCTATAACAATTCATCTCGTTTTTTTTCTTTCTAGAACGAAAAGATAGCAGATATCGTTAGCAGATACAATATTTAGTGAAGACAAAGCTTGACAAATGTTGAGCAACCAAAAAATATGCCTTTAAAATTCTTTTTAGTGGAGTTGATCATGTCTTACTGTGGAGCGCCCAGACGGTGAGGTTCTGAATGCCTTCCACGACGACAGCGACTTGGCGACGGCATTCGGCTCCAGGGGCCTCCTTGAGCATCTCCCCCAGGATCCGCAGGCTGGGCTCCGTCGGCAAACCAGGAAACTCCCAGGCTTCTTCGCCCTGGGCCCCCACAAGCAGGGCAGCCAACAGAAGCAGCAGTGGTCGAGGGTCCATGACTCGCCGAAGTAAGCTAAAACAATGGAATCCTTTATATCATAAATTTATAATGATGGGTCCAGAATGTATGCATAATAACAGTAGCTTAGCTAAAGCTTGTATTCGGGGGGAGGGGTATATAGTATTAAGAGAAATACAAAAAAAAGTAGAGGTGCTTAACAGAACATACTTTCTCGCATGATTGGAAATAGTTACGTAATATTGACTTATTGTAATTTCTGTCATACTAAAAACTCAGTTATAATTTGAAAAAGTCAAATTCAACCATTTCAAACAAAGTACCTATGGCGCCTCATTGCGTTTATTTCGATAGCCAGGCAAAGAAATTATTTCTAAAATTGGCAAGTGAAACAAACATGAATAAATTAACTGTTACAGTATTTGCACACATAATACAGAAAATCAAGAATAATTTCACACAACCCTGCTTTGAATACATTGAAGTGAGCTTTCAATTTTTGAATACCAATATTTAAAACTAAGAATATGCATTAAATAAAAAGAGTTAGCAAAAGTGAACATCTTTATAGGTAATCATTGTACCCCGTAGTACAAAACGCGTATAATTAAATACTCATTTTCACATTAAGTGTAAAAGGTTTCCGTTTGTTTGACAATCGAGATTCAGATTCTTTGCCTAGATTGTGAGTCGAGGCAAAAAATCTCAAACGGAAACTTCACACATGGAATATTAACATTTTTCTACAACTGCATAAAAATATAATACAAAGTTTCGTAAACTTGAATTGGAAAAAGAAGCCTAATACCCCGGAAAATATAGAATTGCTATTCATAGGGGCATGACTAGAGAAAGTATTTTAAAACCATGCAAAAATACACTACTCATTGCAAATGGTAGAGCATTTGGTACGAAAACTATGTGTTTCCATGCAAATATCAATATAAATTTGACAATATTATAACCCCTTTCCAGACAGCTACATCAAGAAAGGTAATTCACAGAAATTCGCGAGCGCGCAGCGGAATTCCATTGTTGCATTCCCTGCTCTATTAATATTCCCTGAAAGCTAGCAGTTTTTACTTTCCCGTATACGTACGTATATACGGAGTAATACAGTATATGTAGTGTAGGGAAAGTTATGCAATTCTGCGCGAAAAAATGGCGAATTTTCGTCAGCAAAAAATCCGTTACCAGACCGTGATAACGAAAAATTCGATAGATCCAGTTGCTAACAAAGAAAAAAATTCCCCTAACACATGGTGTACCCAGAATCCCTCTTTTGCGGGTCCTTGATATCGAAAAGCCAATTGAAAGCAAAACGTCCGTCCGTCTGTCCGTCCGGTGTATGTGAACAACAGTACATTTCACAAAGGTTTATTTCATAATTCAGTGCGTTTCTTAACACATAAGCTTCAATGTATCTCTAATGACGGTTTTTGAAATGTATATAAGTGGTCCATAATCGTTGAGTATAGGGGAAGAGAACTGGCAAATTTTTTGAAATGTTCGAACCAAATTTTCTCAACTAAGGGAGATTTTTCGCCGAAATTCTCAAAAATGGAAAGGAGTTCAGTTCTCTCCCGTATTCCAAAAGCTTGATTTCGACCAAGATATTTCAGGCCCAAAAATCAAAATAATGCTGAAAAATATAGATGTTTCATCACACACAGAATGGAAAGTATCTAATGCACCGAAACGAAAAGTAAACCATCGCATCAATTGAAAAGTTTTCTAAATATTTTGTTTTATAACATTTTCTCGAATCATTGCTCTGATTACCGCAAATGTGATTTTTTTGTATTCCCCGACTTAGGGAATACAAAGTGGTTTGGGAATTAAATTGGTTACCATGACAAGAATGTTGTTTTTAAACAATATGTTTCCGTTCACTGGGAAATAACACGACAGCAATTTATCACTGGAATACTGAAAAATCTATTACGTGTAAGTGTATGTGTCAGTCATAAGTGGGTGCTGCGCGAAAAAATGGCGAATTTTCGCCAGAACAAATTCGTTGCCGGGCCGTGATAACGCAAAGTGAATAAATACAGTTGCTAAATTAAGAGAAAAAATTCCCTAACACGTGGTGTAGGCAGAATCCCTCATTTATGCGTCTTTCAGACAGAAAAATCAATTGAAAGAAAAACGTCCGTCCGTCCGTTTGCCTGTCTCTTTCTGTCCGTCCGTCCAGTGTATGCGAACCACATTAGCGTCTAAAGTATGCATACGATTTTTTCCAATTTGAAGAAACCCCGTCAATTTGGCCTGAGTCGAAGCTCCGAGATTTGAAAATCATTCATTAATTTTTGGGGTTACTTTAAATAAAGCCCCCCGTCCATTTTCAAAATATTCTCGAAAACGGCTCCAAAGTTTTTCTTTAAATTTCTTGTAAGAAGAGAGTAAAATATACTTATTAAGGTGTCATAGGTCCGATTTTCACGGTTAACTCTGAAGTTTTGAAACTTGCAAAAATTTGAATTTTATTCGGTGTCTTGCTCCACCTACAAAATTGCTGATAGAGATTTTTCCTTCAAATAAAATTTGTTCTTCATGTTGGTTTTTTCTTTAAGGTCATGTGTATTTTTTTTGAAAATTTTAGTAGTTTTCGCACAATATTGCGTGCAATATGTGCAATTTTAAAAAAAATTCAAAGACAAGATTTTCTCAAACCGGCTCTAATTTTTTTCTTTAAACAGTTGGTGGTAATAGTGCTAAATGTACTGTATTAGATATAATAAACGTTATGCTGCTCTATCCTTTTGTTGTTTCAAAAATTACCAAAATGCAATTTTTTTGACTTGTGTCTCACGTCGGTAATATTTGCATTAGCGGCAATTTGTTGACACTATTATATTAATGTGTACATGGGCTTTAAATAATGTCATGTAAAGTTTCTGGAAAACTCAACCGTTTTCTGTGAAAACTGGTTCAAAATTCCGCATTATCAGAAACGCTCAAACACCATTTTCTCATAAATTGTTCCAATTTTTTTCTTTAAACTTTTCGAACGGATATTGCTAATTGCACTCTTTAATATGACGTAAAGTTTATTTTGATTTTTTTTGTTTTTTCAAGAATTACACAAATTTAATTTTATTAAACAACTCTCACATCTTTAATATGCACATTACCATTAATTTGTAAGCATTATTATATTTGTGAGTGTAAGTGCTTCAAATGACTTTAAATGAAGTTTTTTGAAAACTCAAAAATTTTCTGCGAAAAAGAGCTTTAAATTTCGCATTTTTAGTAGCGCTTAAACGCCATATTCTTTAAAAATTCAAATTAAAAAAAATGCCATATAGAACCAGGTTTTTGTGTTCTTTAATATTCTAAAATTAATATTTCCGTTCTACCATTAGGAAACTGAAAAATTAGGAAAATGTTGAAAAACTGTAGTTTGGGCAGCGATAGATGGCAGTTGGCAAGAGTATGTGTCAATTCCGAATAGCTAGCCCAGACCCAAGGAAATAGAAAACTAATAGGGGAAAGTCTGTGCCATTCTGTAGCACCACTAGTGTTTTCGAAAAAACTGGATTCCATTGTTAATGAAAGTCAACATTGAATGTGGAGTAATTTTTTAATAGGAGCTTCTGGAAGTAGATACACAATTTTTTGTAGTGTATAGGTGTGTAGGAAGAGTTAACATAATGAATTAATTCTACCTCACGTTTTATACGATAAAATAACATGTAGACTGTACTGTGAGGACTGGCTTACCGCGCGTCGAGAGGTGCTGCTCGCCGTGTCCCCGCGCCGTCCGCCTCGCGCCTGTCGAGGGTCTCCGCTCCGCCCTGTGTCCACAGAGGGCATCTAGCGCGTCGCACGGTCACGGCTCGCCACAATTCTCTTTTCACACGTTGGTGCACGTTTCCATCACGCGGAAGACTCACTGCATGTATAAAAATTGCCCTCCCCCTTCTCCTTCGCAATTGCATTGCATTAGGTTTCTGTGCGACAGTGGGTTTCACAGGGACAGAGATTAAACTATTTGCCCGTATACTACGTTGCATGACGAGGCACACTATCTTTTATTCCCCGAAGTTTTAGTTTTAGTTGGCACCTTTCTATGTTTGATATTTTTACTTTCTTGCCACGTAGCAGAGAGCGAATGTTGTGTAATGCTGCGCGAACAAAATGCGAATTTTTGACAGAATAATTCTTATTACAGGGCCCTGGTAACGAAAAAGTGGATAAATGCCATTGCTAAATTTAGAAAAAACTCCTCTAACAACGTGGTGTGGCCAGAATCCGTGTTTTGTGGGTGCTTGTAACAGAAAAATCGATCGACGACAAAATATCTGTCGGTCCGTCTCTTTATTCGTGCGTCTGTGAACAACGCTTGCAACTTAACCGCTTTGCCGATTTTCTCCAAAACTTACATTCCTCAATCGATGTGATCGATGTCGTGGTCCCTTGAATCTGAAACCGATATTTAAATTTTAGGGGGTACTTTATAGCCCCTGGGATATTTTCAAAATTTTCCAAAACATGATTCCATCGTTTTTTATTACATTTTGTTGTCACGTGCTATGTTATCTGTAATTGTTTCGATTCAAAGACACTTTTTACCTGAAAATAGTCCAACATTTTCACGAAAAGTCATGTTTTTTCCACAAATGAACAAAGGTTTCTTTTACGGAATAACTGAGTTTTCATTGTCTTAAAAGCAAAGTATATCTGTCATTAATATTATAGACCGACAACATCGTCCGCTCTGCTCGCGTGTGCGTGGTTAAGTACTTATTTCTTCTGGTGACGATACAGTTTACAGTTAGTCTTGTTTGTACAGTCCATAATTTGCTCGAAAATCATTAATTTAAGTGGAAAATTGAGACTGATGCAAATAATATTTCTAGAAATGAAAACTCTTCGAAATTGGATTTGATAATATCGTCTGATTTTTTTGTATGCTGCAACTGAAAGTGAGGTCAGTTTTTTTTCTATCAAGTACAGATTGATCTCAAGTTCAACTTGAGATTGATCTCAAGTTCAATCTAAAGATACTTCAGTCAAGTTTAGTCTAAAGATTGTACTTATAACGACAGAAGAAAACAGAATCGGCTGACAGTTTTTATTTATTTACAAGTTATTAAGAATACCAAATACATTATTTTGTACTGATATAAGCTTGCCAGAGTAAACAATGATGCACATTTAATTGTAAGTTTTGTGAAAACCTGTTCTTTTCTCCTGGAAACTTCGTGTGCGCTTCCGGGAATATGACTCTTCAGATGTAGCCTCCAGCAACAGTCCGCCATGTTCACGTTACACTTATTGATACCTACGTTCCATCCCCTTGATGTTCTGATGAAACCTTGCCCCTTGTTCTTCTCTGACGTTCACCAAGTTTTCCGGAAAATAGTCCATATGCGAGTGTAGGAAGTTAACCTTCAAACTCATGTGGAAACCTAATATTTGAAAAACCTTCAGCGAACATTCCACAATACATCTGTAGACAGGATCCTTTACGTTACGAAGGAACTTGTCAACAACCTCTTTAAAAGGAAAGGGCAAAGTGTCAGGAAAGGGCAAATTGAGGCGTTAGATAAAATTCAAAAACGGGCCGGTAAGTTTTCAAATCATGGGCGCATTGTTGATGAACGAGAAAAATGGGAGTCCTTATCTAAGAGAAGGGAACGGGCGCGTTTATGCGTAATGTACAAGACATACAGAGGAGACACAGCATGGGCAGATATCGATAAAAGATTACATAAACCAGATTATAACAGCAGAGGAGACCATTCGGATATAGAAAGCAAAGAACTGACGTAGGTAAGTTCTCCTTTGTGAATCGCACTATAGTAGATTGGAACAAACTACCTGCAAAAGCACTAGAAACTCTTCCAATGTAGGCAAATTTAAAAGTATAATAAATTCTATTTAGATCACTATCAATACTGAGACAATTACCTTTATTATTATTATTATTATTATTATTATTATTACTGTTATTATTATTACTGATATAAATATCACTATTATTAACACTGCTTTTAGCTTTGGTGTAATTCTTAAGTTATTATTATTATTGTGTATTAGCGTTATACAGTGAAGTGAAGTGTAGTGTAGTGAAACTAGTAGTCAATTTAGAGATAACTAGAAATTAATTAAAACTAGGATATCATCCTCTAATTCTAATGGTAATTATAATTGTTAATGGTTGTTATTGTTCTAAATCTCATTATTGTCATGTTTGCCACCGAGCATTAGCTCAAAGCGAACTAATAAATCTATCTATCTAAAAGAATTTCAGGCTTCCCTCTCTTTTTCATCCACGTTCTGAGCAAAATGAGGATATGAGAAAAGTTTTCTGATGTCTGGGCGTACAAAGATTCCTTCTTTTGTTCCAGTGGGAATTTCTGTCACGACTATCCCGTAAGGATAAAAAACAAGGAAACTCTGTGTACCCTGGTTGCTGAACTAAGAGCATGGTGAGGACTTTCAAGTCTCTACAAATCAACCACTTATGCTCTTACGGTCATTATAACGAATTCGTTCGAGAACTAAAACGAAATTGTCGTATGTTTCCTTTAAATGTACCAAATGGCTAACTGGAACTGAAGCATAAGTATTCCCATTGTGTAACAAAACAGCTTTTAAACTTCCTTTTGATAAGTGTATGAATAGACGCCAATGATTTGGATCATATTGTACCCCAAATTGATCCATCTGTCCACGAATGTCTTTACAAAAAAAACAAGATTCTCATCCTGTGAAAAGTAAGTTAAGTACCTGGTAGTAAAACATTTTTGTTTTTAAGCCGGGAGCCAAGTAACTGAGCAGCATCTTTTGAAAGCCCAAGATCTCTCACTAAGTCATTCAACTCCTGTTGGAAAAAAAGTCGAGAGTTTGTTCGTTGAACTGTCTGGTTCGAACTCACTGTTTCATAATTTTCCACTACAAAAGCTTCTCTGTTTCCCACTTAATACTGTTCAAGTCACGAGGAACTGGCAATCCAGGACCGTGTGGTACCGGACGAATAGCAGATTCAAGATTAGGATAGTTAATCCACTTAGGTTTTTTGAAATTGTAACTTTGAGCATCACAAGTAGAAAAGTAACTGTTATCTCCATGGCTTTTTTGCTCTCTCCACACCATTGGGATAAGAAATATAAAAGACCGTAATTCTCCATTGTACTATAAGCAAAGTTTTTCTACGCAGCCGTGACATACTTTGTGAAGGGCGCACACATTATTTTGATCTCCTATTTTCAAACTGAAGTATGCCTAATAAACTTTTTTGACGACATCTGTTATATTTATTTCGTACTTCTGTTTTGTCTGCGGCGAGAACACAATCAAGAAGTAGTCTGGACTGGAAACAACGCCGATAAAACATTTTTTTCAAATTGCACATTCAAACTCAAGAAAACGTTTTTAATCACTTTGACACAACTACGTAGATGACCTAAAACCATGTATTCACACCAGTTAACACTACTGGACTAGGAGAATAACCAATAAAGTGGGCTCCAATTTTCAGATATAATCATTTCTATCTTGATTATCTTCAGAAGGGGACTACCGAGAAAATATAACAATTACGTTTTATCCGAACAGAACTGTCATTACTACACCACCTATTCAGACAGGGTGTTCCTAGAACATTATAAGCATAATAAGGTTTTAGAAGGCCAGAAATCGTTTAAGAAAAACTTTGGTTACAAATGTAAATATATGCATATGCTACAAAAGTATTATGTTTTATGTGGATTATATTTTATGGATTTGAAACAAATCTGTTCGTGATGGACAAGAACGGACATCGTATTCGTTTTCAGCACACCAAAAAGGATGAAGATTAGCTAAAATTATCAAATCAAATTTTTGGTTGTAGACCTGTGTAGTTATGGAATGTATAAAACAGAAACATTTTCTTCCACCATTGCAACTTAGTGTAATCAATTTAATAGGTTGAACGCCATCAGGGTCAAAAGTGATACTCAACAGATCTGGTTTCGTAACGTGTGAGGGTCGTATGTGACCCTCTTTGACTTTTTGTTTTTGCCGTGAATGTTATCTCTTGCATCCGTTGCATCCTTTTGCAATACTTTGTGAATTTTAGTTCTTCAGGAAACGTAGACACCCTAAACGAAACATATAAGACAGATTTTTCATTCTTGAATGCCAGATGTTGGTTTAGCCGTGATCGCTAAGATTTGATCACTCGTTGGCGTCCAACCTGTAATATAATTTCAACACGTATAGAAACAATAAACATTTTTAAAATTCAGATTGACATTCAAATTGGTCACAAAAAAATTTTAAGTAGCCTAAATAGCACGGTAATTCTTCAGTAATTTTTTTAATTCACCGGAAATGTTTAAACTTGTTCAAAGAATTGTCAATGTAAAAAGGTCAGAATTTGATATTCTATACATCTGCGAAACATATTTCCGAGCGTAAACGCGTCGAAAAAGGTGACAAGGTGGTTACAATTATTTAAATCATCAGGTCCAAGAACCTGTCCAAACAATTGGTTGTTTCAATAGCTTAGTGGGTGTGAACACAGAAGTCCCAAGTTCCACTCCGGGTGGGGGTGGCAATTCTTTGAAAAAAATTAAATATTAATATACATTTGTTACTCAGTAAAAATGTATTTTTTACGTCTCGGGACATATTTCCGGACGTAAACGCGTCCAAAAAGGTGACAAGGTAATGACGAAAATATATATAACACAACGGGCAATACATCAGGCCTAAGAACCTGTTCAAAGAATTGGTTATCTCTGGTGGTGGTTAGAGCAACTGGGCGTAAACCAGGAGACCTGGGTTTGAATCCTGGCTGGGGTGACAATGCTTTGAACAAATTTTAAATATTGAAATTAATGTACGCGTGTACATTAAATTTAATGAGCATGTACAGGAAATTTAATGTACATGTGTGCATGGATATACGTTTCCGCGTGTTGTATGCTAGTAAAGTACACACGTGTACATTAAATTTAATTGTACACGTACATTAAGATAATTTACTTAAATTTACAGTACTTTAAAGTTACTGGACGTGAACATTAAATTTAATGTGCTAATAATGTGATAATTACTTTTATGTACTTTTATATTAAAAGAAACAGAAATTTCTGACAGTGTACTTTACAGTTATCATCCTTGTGCACGCGGGATACACTATTTCGTGTATTTATCAGCGCAGTTAAGTTCACAATCTGTTTGCTGAAAAAAAGAGGCACTCGCCTGAACGTTGAGCATTCCCTAAACCACGTTAGTAGTACTATATATGAGAAAGTAAAACGTGTATAACTTTCGGTAGTCAATCGTTTCGTCCCATTCATCGTGATCTTGTCGGGGAACGTTTTACGAAGTCTTCTTGGAAGAGTTAACATCGGGTGTCCTTGTGAATTAAGCAATGTAACACAATATCAAAAGAGCAATCGATCCCCCTCGTTAGTGTGAAGGAGAAATATTTTGCGATATCAAAGATTTTCGAAGAGTATAAAACCATTTATTCCCTCTTTCCGTTTTCAAGATCATAAATGTTTGATGACATTTTTCTGTGTGATTGATGTGTGATATACCAAAAATAGTTCTTTATTACAGAAATGTAATTTACATGTTGTTTAATATAAAATAATCAATATTTCTGCTTGGAAAATCTGCAACCAAGGATGGGTCTGCAAAACATTTAAAATGAGAGAATTGCACTGAATATATTTCCTTCACTTTGAACTTTTAAAAGAGTACAACAAGAGCATTGATTAATTGATTGAGTAGGGTTTAGAGGGCGCTTCAACTACTGTGGTCATTTGCGCCCATGCCAAAGTATTTAGAAAAAAATTATTCAGTGTTGCAGATGCAACGTACCCGCTGTTTAGAAGCATGTACATTGGCTAAAAAGAGGGCAGAAGGAAAAAGAAAAAGGCCGCGTAAAATTTATCTTAAAACTTAAAAATGGCTGTAAAGGGGCCAGACAACAACAACATAAAACATCGTTATAATCTTTCAAATATAATTATATATTCCGCTTTCTCTCAAAAAACAAAAAAAAGTTTTGAGAGCGCAGAATCGTCATCCCCGAGAACAATCCGCAGAGAGTTGCCCAGGTCATATTTTCGTCGGTTGCCAACAAATTTCCTGCAGGGCAGGAGGTCATGTTCCACAGAAAGAACCATCCTGCACGAGTCACAGATGGGAAGAGTTTCACCTCGAAGAAGGAAATCGTGAGAAAAGTGGCACTGTCCGATACGAAGACGGACTTACATAACTACCTCACGACTAAAATAACTTCCTCACGCCTAGTGGAACGTAATGAGGAACGCCAGGGATGAACGGAATTCTTTATCGCACTTAGTTTGAAAGTGCTAATGTGCCACTCTGTTTGTCACGCTCTAAAAATGGATCGTTTCAAGAAAGCCTGAACATCGGACAATTGTACAGAAGGGATGTCGATACGAGTTTTACGAGTCGCTCATTTCGCCGTCTGGTCGGCCTGTTCCCTGTGATTTCACGTGGCCTGGGACCCAACTAAGCACCAGGTCATAGCGGTGAGAGAGAAGACGATGAATCAGGCTTTGTGCAGATAACGTCAGATAGTCTGACGAAGGATGGGAGACAGCTTGCAGAGAGCTGAGAGAATCAGAACAGATAACTACTCGCCGCAACGTCGCTGATTCGAAATGATTTGGTGGCCCTAATACAATAAAAACCACATGCCACCGCGTCGCTGCACGAGGAACCATCCGTTTATAAGAATAAATTATCCGGATAGGATTCTTTCATATCCTGAAACTGCTTCTGGTAAACCAAAGGACTAGTAGTTTGTTTGGAAAGATTGGAGCGTCTGAGGTTAATTTTGGGAAGGAGGAGTTTCCAAGGGGGAATCCGGTGGCTTGTGTGTTTCACAGGAGTGGGAAGATCGACATTTAGTTCCCACAGAAGATTTCGCAATCTAATACCTGGGGGATGGGGTAACGATCTTCCAAGAATATACGAGGACTCGTAATTTTGGTGGGTGATTATTCGACGACAATGATGGTCAGAGTCCTGACACTTTAGTACCATAAGAGGCTAATAAAACATCTCGTCTTCTGTTCAGAGATGGTTCTCCAGCTTCTGCCAAGAGGCATTCGATGCAACTCGTGCAGTAGGCGCCTGTACTAATTCTTATACCGGCGTTGTGAATGCTATTTAATGGCCGGAGGGTTGATGGAGACGCTGAACCACATGCAATGCATCCATAATCCAAAATAGGGCGGATGAGGGTTCTATACAAACGCAAAAGACACACACTGTCTGCTCCCCAAGAGGTGTCTGTTGGGGTGCGGAGGATATTCAGAGGTGACAAACATCGGCTTTTCAGTTAACGGATGTGATTTCGCCAAGTTAGGCTCTTATCGAAAGTAAGCCCAAGGAAAGTTGCAGAGTCCACAAAAGGAAGAAGATGGCTTCCAAGAAGAAGATCGGGGTGGTTATGGAGATGATGAATCCTGCAGAAGTACATACATTTAGTTTTTGATGTGGAGAATTTGAAACCTGTCGCATCCCTCCATTGCCTCTCTATCACTTTCATACTTTTGGAGGAGCAGGAAATGGCAAAGTCGTCAATGAAGAGCGATGCTTTCACCGGCTCTCGGATTATTGACGCTATACTATTGATAGCGATGGCAAAGAAAGTGACACTCAGAATTGAGCCCCGAGGGACCCAGTTTTTTAATGGTGGCTGGCGGATACCCTGTCTCGAAGGCGGACGCGGAAGTATCTTGAAGAAAGAAACACTACTAAAATGGGGGGAGCGGGCCCCTAAGATCCCAAGAATGGATGGTGCGAAGAATGCCGTACCTCCAGGTAGTACCATAGGCTTTCTCTATATCGAAGAAAATTGCTACCAGGTGTTGACGTGGCACGAAAGCAGTGGAGATCTGTGTGGTAAGGGTGACAAGGTGATCCATGGTTGACCTGTTCTTCCTGAAACCACATTGGATAGGTGTAAGAAGGTTTCTATGTTCCAGGAGCCAGACCAAACGCGTGTTCAGCATTCGCTCTAGAAGTTTCATACACAGCTTGTGAGCGAGATTGGATGGTAGATTAACGGTTTTGTCCTGTCCTTTCCTTCTTTAGAAATTGGAATAATAATCGCTTCGCACCAGGTACTAGGAAAGGTATGTTCCATCAAAATCTTGTTGAAGATACGGAGGAAAAAATATGTGCCTCTTGCGGCGACATTTGATTGTGTATCTATTCTGGTCGTGGAGCAGGATCTTTCCCACGGGCGAGCGCACAGGAAAATTCATCCATGGAGAAAGGGGCGTTATAATCTTCCTCCAGACTAGTTGAGAAGTTCAATCTGCATTTCTCCATTCTACTCTTCGTCTTCAAGAAGCTAGGAGAGTAGTGTAAGGAACTGGAGTTATTTTCATAATGACAGGCCAACTCCTCAACTACTTCTGGAGAAGTAATGAGATTTCCATTGATAAGAAGTCCTGGAACAGATGATGGGGAAAATCTTCCTCCGATCTGTCGGATCTTTAGCCATACTACTTTAGGCGGGGTATGGCAAGAAAGAGAAGAAATAAAGGATCTCCAGGAAGCGGTCTTACTTTCCCGTATTACTAATCTAGCTGTGGCCCACTTTCTTTTATAATCAATCATGTTTGATGCGGTGTGGAGCCTACTGAGCCTCGCGAGTGCTCGCTTTCGGCTACGCACCGCAGTGGGACAGTCAGCATTCCACCAAAGCACAGGGATGCGTCATAGCCGACACGTAGACGTCGGGATTGCAATGGTGGCTGCGCGAAAAAGGGCGTCAGTGAATTGGGCCACCAAGGCATTGATATTATTTGAAAAATTATCTGGCATTATAATTTTCTCGCTGAATGTATTCCAGTTGGCTCGATGGATCAGCCAGCGAGGTGGGTGGATGACGTCTAAATTAGGGATATTAAAGTGGACCAGAGTAGAGAAATGGTCATTCTCATGCAGGTCATCGAGAACAGTCCACTCTTCGATGGTAGATAGGGATGGACTGCAGAGTGCCAGATCGATTAACGAGATGGTGTTTGAAGCCATAGAGAAATACGTACGATTCCCGGAATTCAGAAGTATTAAGTTTTACTGGTCAATAATATTTTTGCCACAGGTGACCGAGATCCACAGGGGCTGGAGGATCGTCCGATGTGAATCTCGGAAACGGGAAGACGTGGACGGGATTTTGATGACGTACTTTTTTTGATAGGCGGTATACGCTTGGGATCGATTTCCATAGGGGTCTCAGTGGAAGTCGTCGGTGGCTGGTGGAGTTTTTGAGGAGGGTTTTGGAACTTTGTGGGAATGATCACTTTCCCACCTTGAATACACGCCGTATCTTCAGGGAAGTCTATCGGCGACACCTGACAACCCAAGTGTGCTAATACAGCTGGGGTACACAGAGTTTGGCAACTCTCTGTTACTCCCGGGAACTTAAGTTTTAGAGCACTGGAAAAATATCGTGACAGGTCGACTGGGTTCCTGGTTTGGTACCTACGTTTCGCCTCAGGGAAGGAAACCTTTTCGGTCACTCTTATTTTTCGATTTTTCTTTCCCGGAGAAAGGTGGGGCACTGGTTGTCGTTGGCTGGGTAATTGCCCTCGCAATTAACATAGTGCGATGGTTTGTCGCACGGTTGTGGCTCGTGCACTGGTTATCCGCACTTCCCGTATACCGTGCTGGGACATACACCGCTGCTAGGTATACCCGAACCTTTGGCACTTGAAACAGCGCAAAGGGTTCGGCACGTACTGCCGCACACGGAAGTTGTAAGAAGCAGTGATTATTCTTTCCGGGAGGGATGGTCGGTCAAACGTAAGGATCAGGGTCGAAGTAGGGATCGCTTTCCCCAGATCCTTCCTTCTGATCGTATACACCTCAGTCACGCCATAGGTCTTGAAAATGTTCAAAAGATCTTCCTCCGTTTTCGTAGCAAAGTCCTCGTGATTTACAACGCGTTTGAAGTTTCAAGGTAAGATGAACCGGGACTACTACCTGCAGGCCAGCAATCTGCTTGGTATTCTGTACTTTATTGATCTGTTTTTCGGTACGCGCTTCAAAAATAATTGTTCCATTACTCTGTCGCACGACCGCTTGGAGCTTCCCGTAAGCTCCTTCTATGGCTGGCGCCAGACGGACAGCACTCACACTTTTAAAAGTTTTACCTTCCTCGGCATATACCATGAGGAGAAAACGAGGCTTCTTTTGCCGATCTACTTTTTTGGAAAAGAAACCATTCAAATCGATAGTTCTTTCTGCACATCTCTTCTTCCTTGCGGATGAGGGCGGAGGAAAAGGTGAAGTATCCATAGATGGATATCAGATTCATCCCCGTGGTTCCCACACACCACGGAGCCCAACAAGGGACTCCATCGGAGTGCCAGGGTTGCCATGCAGATATAGTGAGGGGATGCCACAGCGCTGCCCCGCACTGGATCCCCCGCTCACCCTGGAGTTCAGTGCAAAGACCTAGTCCGAGCCATTTGATCGAGAGTGGATTAGCAACTGCGAAGAGCTGTAAACTCGCGCAGCAAACCCAACAACACTACTCCCCTCGCGTCACGCCAAATTAGGAACCCTTTCAATTCGTCGCAGCCCCGCGCGAAAGACGCGCGCGCCAGAAAACTGCGCCCCCCTTCCCAACCCCGTCTTCAAATAACAAAAGCAGACAGTGATGGACTCCCGGGCATGCCGCCCCGGCTGGACGGTCCAGCAGTGTCAACCTAGGAACCGGAACTAGTTGCTTAAGAGGCCCTCCCTGCGTAGTGTAGGAAAATCCCCAAAACGCATAAGGCGCCACAAAGGCGGCCGGGTGGGCGTGTATTGTCTGTCTCTGCGTCGCTAGCGAAATCTAAAACAACAAAGAGAGCCAATGGGATGCCCAGAAAATGACATCACCCTAAGAAGTGCCCTATTAGCTTCCGACTTGAGTAGAATCTTCCAGAACACAAAATTTCGGCAATAACATTAGAAATTGCAATCACGTGATAGGGCAAGGCAGCCATGTAAGGAAGACTAGGGGTACGCGACAGAGGCTGGCGAGAGAAGAGAAACTTGGGGCAGAGAGAACAAAAACTTCAGAGAGATCACAAACGTTTCGAGAACATAGAACATCTTCAGAGAGAATATTCGGAGAAAGCATTTGAAAAATTTAACTTGTAAAACAAAACTTCACGTCGAGGAGTGGTTGACAACAGCAGAAATCCAGAGAGATTTTATCAATTAGCCGAGCTATCGTGGCTGCATTGATACGGGTAAAGTGGCGTTTGACGGCTTTAACCCGCCATTCAACGCCCGTGGCTCTTCTCAACAACTTCCGGTCGGCGAGAAGCGGAATCCCGTATACGTGAGCTGTGGTTCCTGCGACGCCCGTCCTGATAGCATCTCGAACGGCGGCACCTGACCGTTATCCTGTCTGGGACAGCGCCAGCCGGAACGACAACTGGTGTGCAATTCGTCGACTCGAGTTACGGACCTACCACTATGACATTCACACCAGTAATGTTAAAGACAATTTTAAGAAACGAACAGAAATTTGAGCAAGTGTCAAATTAGATTAAAATTTAAATAATAGGTGGTTTAAGTAACAAGAAGAAAGCATATTGTAATTTAATAGCAACAATAAACGTGTTTTCGTCCTTCAAGCGAACAACACATTGCAGGAAATTCGAAAAAGCTTGTTTCTGCCAAACCCTGTGCATGCCTCATTGAAACAGAGTGCTCACCCCTGAGGTGCTCATAAGCTGGTGCCGGATGTCAGGTAAGTGTTCGTTTGGAGCCTATTCACTTACAAATTTAACGGACACACCTGTCATCTGAATACCGACACACTTCGGTGTGACGGTGCCTTTCCCCCCTTTTTGTGTTTGAGCGTCGGTTCATCACACTACCGACTGCCCGTCTAGAAGAGTCCGAGGCCAAAGCGAGTGTGTTGGAACCTACAAGAAATATTCCCCAAAATACGTCAACAACGTACCCGTCAGTGCAAGGTGAACAGTAGCTCTAGGACTAGAAAAGGAAACAAACAGGTCCCTCAACTGCCAGGACACACATTCCCTCCGACACGGGTCGCCATGCACGGCAAACACATGGGTGGGATTTCAGCATACAGAGAAGGTCAATGAGAAAGAAAATGGAGTAAAAAGAATGTATGTGACATGAAATGAGAAGCAAGAAGGTGAAAAAAATGGAAAAAAGAAAAACTTGAGAGCCTTCTCTGTATTCCCCTCAGGACATGGACCAACCCACGTCGACGGGACAACAAGAGCCAATTATAATACACACATTTTCTAATATAGTGGTTTTATGACCTTCAGATGTTTTACTCTTCGGTGTTTATAGGAGGGTGAGTCAAATAATTATTTTTAAAAATATTATTTATTGTACACACATGATACAAAACTGGATAACTTTTTGACATGGTCTCCCCACGCTCAATGCATGCCTGCCAGAGCTTCCGAAGTGCCTGAATTTTCATAGAAAAAATGTTTCTGGGAAACGGCGCAAACACTCGTGCACCGCGTGACGTACCTTATCATTCGAATGGATCTCACCCATTGCTTCTTTGACGATCACAAACATGTGGTCATCGCTCGAGGCGAGATCGGGCGAGTAAGGTGGATGTTGGCGGCATTCAAATGTCAGGTCAGACCCTGGTTTCGTCCAGAAAACGATTCGTCCAAGGAAGGCAGCACCGACACATTCAACGCGCCGCAAAAGTTCTTCACACGTATCGACACGTTGCTGTTTCATTTCCGAGGTCAGTTGTCGGAAACCCATCTTGCAGACAGCTTATGAAATTGAAGCACATCATGCACAATGTGATGTGATGTGCTAATGTGTACACAATGTGACGTGCTAATGTGTACAACTTTTGCAATGTCATCTAATGGCACTCGGTGGTTGGCCATCACGATTGCTTCAACGGCTGCAATGCTCTCTAGAATCACAACGCGATGTGTCTGGCATGGGTGCGGAGCGTTGGCAACGGACGTCACACTATTTGCGAACTTCTGACATTATTCGTACACTTGCTTGTGACAAACAGGCGTCACCACACTGAACCTTCATTCATGGAAGAATGTCAATAGGTTTTACACCTTTACTTTGCGAAAACCGAACCACAAAACGCAGATCTTCTCTGGTGCACATTGCTAGCGATACAGCCATTTTACACTGTTTCTGCGCCGGAGTTTGTGTTTCTTCCCAATGATACCACCTAGGAAACACCTGGCGCACGATTACCAACATGCCTATCAACTTACAGGACACTAGCGCAACATTTGGATTTTTTATTATACGTTTGCAGTTTTCAGTTAACTCACCCTTGTATAATCTTCCATGTCCAATAATTACAAGCAGGGCTAATAGTTGCATGTTAGTCAATATTTGCTTTAATAGTTGCAATCAAACATTGGCCCTAAGATTTTGAGTTAGCCCTTTTGATATGGTTTGAAACTTATTTATTTTCGTTCACATTTTCTAGTATACAACACGGTACAACTTAAGGTAGTCGTTTAAACCTTCACTTCGCGCCGCTCCAGCGAGGAGGAAATACACGGTGGAGGGGACGGGTGCTTAAGTGTTCATGAGGGGAATCTTCGGCGGGGAGGGACAGTGAGCAATGTATGCAACTTAATACATACTGTCGCGCATTTGCATTCCCCGGGCGATTTGGTATCGCCGTAAGTATGCGCAGCGTTGCCTCGGTGTCAGCTCAGCCGTTTTTTTAGCTGGTACTTAGAAAACGAAATAATGGAAGGAAGTTGCAGGTTCAATTTGACACAATTAAAATAGCATACTTCACTGGTAAACACTGAATTTATTCTTGACTGGGTGTCAGGGAAGTTACAAAAAAAATATGATTGGATATGATAGAATCATGCCCTGATATGCCCGAATCATTCCCTATCATGTCATGATAGACTGAAAAAATATGTATAGTTCCATTTGAAAAAACAAAGTTACCTCAAATATCTCTTAAAACACAAGTGATAAAACAGAAATGAATTCACGTATCAATTAGCCCCATTCCCTGATGCACTTCTGTGAAAACTGCATTTCAATAACTTCAACCGTTCAAAAGTTACAAGTGGTGCTAAAGTTACGTGACTCACACTGTGTATATATATATATATATATATATATATATATATATATATATATATATATATTTTGCAACGTTATTTCTATATTTATTCCCCCTACTCCTACTTGCCCTCACGTTCTGGTGCCAATGCAACTGTTCCTCCTACCATACTCAGTTTATCAATAGTATTATTATCTAATGGCGTTGCATAAATTTGTTTGGGTCGTAGGTCGTGGACGGCCCCGTACGGGAAATACCTGTAAACAACGTTTAACACAGCAGCGTGCACAGGGTTACTAAATACTGGAATGATAACATGTTTTCAAAACAGGAAAGAAAGAACTTTAATTCTTTTCTTTGGTTGCTCACGGCAACAATGCAACAATACGTGAATATTCCCTCAAGCTTGGCAACATTATTTGGACACGAAATTACCATTAATTACATTACATGAAATTTCAATTAATCAAATTACGTGATATTACCATCAATCCAGTTACAAGAAATTACCATTAATCAGCTGATTTGCAATTGTTTTATGTTCAGGAATTCCTTTACTCAAGAAAAAAAACCCAATATCATTAACAACCTTTCTTATACGTACGTATTTGCCAAATACAACAATGAAAATGTAAAGAAAACAATACTAAATTTTTTGTATTGCCGGCTGACAAACAATTACGTTCGTTCTCTTTTAAAATTTCGAAAATTCCATTATTCTTGCCAATGTTTATTTAATTTATTTGAATGTACGCGAGCACAGATCTGATTTTAAATAATTACGCTGCGAACGCGACACTTCCCTGCTGCTGCGTCGTTGAAAACAGCGCCGTTGCCAGTTCGGTCGTTCTATGCGCGCTCACTCGCACGCGCCGACATAGTCGCGCGCTCCAATCTTGCACGGGCCGGTTTCCTTCAAAATAATTCTCCCCAGGAATTCCATAAATTGTCTGATCACCTCGAACCACAAATTCACAAAATAAACAATACTTCTTCTTTCTTCTAATTGGTTCAATGCATCAATAAATGTTCGCGCTGTTTACATGTCCATTACGCACTTTCGATTCGCCGCCAAAAATGTCTAAGTCCTAAAAATTTTACAAATTATGAGTTCGTCAAACGTGGACACGATGTCTCTCTCACTGCTGACTTGACAGAACTGCTCTATAAACCATGTCGATTTAATATGTTACCTCGGAATATAAAAAATGCCGGCGAAATCCATTTTCACCTTTTCATTGTTGTTTCCATAATTTTACGAAAATGTCCAATATTACTTATTTTAACATGTTTCCGCGTTTATTCATTACGGCTTCTTCCCAATGTTAAGATTTTCTTGTCCAAACAGATGTTTTCGATTTATTTTACGTCGAAAATTGCTAATTTCTCTGTCGACATTACACATTAATTAGTCGCTTGTTTTTGGTTTTTTAATTTGTAATGTTTCTTTATTTCGCAAATTCAATGTTCTATAAACCCTTTAGATCACTTATAAATTTTGTTAAATTTATACCATGATGATTCACAACGCCTTTCGTTGCCTAATTAGCATATCTTCATAAAATTTTGGTAATTCAAGTTACTATATTCGACATGTTCGACTGGGTTTTTTCTCTAAAATTTTTGATTCCAATTTTAAGCGAACCCGTCGTCCGATCGCGTTCAAATAAAAACCACAATGTTTATTTAATTATTCTCTAACTAACTGGACGTTCAAATTTTCCCAAAATTATCGAATTCATTGTGTTCTCCAGAATTGCCGAAATACTCTTTCCGCGGCGCGCTATTCTTTTGTCTTGCTCAGATCGATTCATAATACAGGTTGTTTGTTTCATTGATTATAGCTCAATCAATAGCTAAATCAGCTTTGTAGCTAAATCAGCTAAATCAGCAGCTAAATCAATCTTTGTCCACAATTGTTTTTGGGGAATGTCTAATTAAATGAAATCATTACAATATATATATATATATATATATATATATATATATTAAAACTTGAAACCCCGAACTGTAACTTAAATTTATTTCAAGAAAAATCATGAATTATCTCACGGCCTCCAGGAAACAATTCCAAGTATTAAAAAATTATAAAATAAAACACTACCTTGCCGGCTCAGTCGCTGGGTTCGGCTCAATGACAATTCGCTTACCTGCAGTTGCCAAATTGTCACCGGATTTGCCCTCCTACGTAGAAGCACGAAATCTGAAAGTTTCTTTGTGCTAATTTTTGCAATAATAATGTGCTAGATTGCACAATAATAATCTCTTATTTCATTGGGAAAAAGATTAACGGTTTATTCAAATTTGACTCAATAAATTTAAACACTTTTCTATCGAAAAACTTTTGGTCATGACCTCTAAGACTGTAATATAACGGTCGTCAGAACAATACCCCCGAGCTCTGTTGTAAGTCATCGGGTGGCGCCCCGAAGACCCAACTTCGAACTTCCACGACGTCTTCTGATCTTCGTTCGGCTGGGCTGGGCCCCGATGTCGTCTGCTTCGTTCTTCAATGTTTCTCCTAGCACCTGTATAGGACTAGCATCTGCAGCTAACCTGTCATATAGAGTTACTTTTCCCTGTCTGCATCACAAATGGATGGCTATTCACGAACTCAACGTATCGGGAAAATGTCTGCTATCTAATGTTCAATGCCGAGTCTATCCACAAATTAATTGCTCCGCCACAGCACTGCGGAAATATTTTATAGTCCCAATCCTGATTACTTCTCTAATATAGTTATTTCACTTAATTAAAAATTGTTGAAACAAATTAATTTAAATAATACAATGTCACGAATTAACTGCACGACTGACATTACATATCGCCAATAGAGCACAGCGATCCTGATTATTTCTCCAATAAAGTTTTTCCAATTAATCACAAATTGTTGAAACAAATTAATTTAAATAATAGAACGTCAACAAATTAACTGCCTGACTGAGATTACGTATCGCAACTACGGCACAGCGTCAATACAAAAAAATCAAAGTTAGATTTCGCGTCGTTCACGAGCGATCTGTTTGCCTCCACGGCTGGATGAAGAGAGAGCTTCAAAACGAGTTCCATTTTTTTCAATGCTCCGGAGATGAAAGTAACCTACAATTTGTTTTCTCCCATAATTCCTGTCAATCCGGTTTAATTTCTTATACCTCATCCCCTGTAGTTCTCTAGTCAAGTACATCGATTGCCAGTTTATGAATTGTTCACCACCGATAATAACAACTCTTTGGACACCGTGAATACAAACATGTACACCGGTTACCATCGACTGTTTGCGCCGCCATTTTGTGTATATCACAATATATGTATATATAGAAGAAAGTGTGGGTTTTGTAGCCGGCGAGGCTGCCGCGGGGTCGCCAACAGTCTCGCCAGTGAAAGCGTCCAACCCTTCGGTGTAAAATCGTAAAAAGTATATTACTTAAATGATTTTAATGGTTCGGTAATCTATCACGAATGTGACATCATAAGTTGAGGGAGGTAATTTCACCCTAGCATCTTGTCTGAGCTCCATTATCAACTAGTTCTGCAATCGCGGTGATGTGCTCCTGTGATTTTATTTGCCGGGGTGGCTGTCGTGGTTAGCTACTTCCTTTTGTATAGTTATGTTTCTTGCGCTGTTCTGTTTCTTTGTGATTTGTGTTTTTGAGTGTCAAGTGTTTGTGCTACGATGGGGAGAAAAAATGTGTTTTTTAAGGCGTCGCGCCGAAAGGTTTGTTCTGGCTGTGATTGAGTGAATGTAAGGACGTGGATTGATTGCTGCAGGATTTACATGTCTTGTGAGTAAGTGTCCGATGAGGTTGGCCAAGCGAAAGGAGTAATGTGATCGTTCCAAACGGCAGGGGCAAGGGCAATATTGTAAGGCAGGGACCACTTCTCATACGCGAAAGTTTTCTGTGCGGATGGAGTCATTGTTCGCAAAAGGCAAAAACCCAACTTAGAAGTTTTTACCGTTTCTTGAGTGCTTCTCGAAACTTCGCGGTATGCGAGACTCACCTATCGGTAAGTTTTTATTCATTTCCTTCAGAGCGTAATTTGAGGGAGGGCTTAAGAAGACTCTTCTCCACTTTACCTGACTCTCCCCTCTTCTTCCTGTCTTGCGCAATCCACTTCTAAGTGTATACTGTTTTCTCTAACCATTTTTACATATGTAAGGACAATTCACACATTTTAGCATAATTAAACATTTTATTTTCAATTCGTTCCATATTATATTGTTTCGAAATTATTATTGGAAGATTAATTTTAACATTTAGGATAATTTTAAATGATTTAGAAGTAGCTCTAGACTTGGCTCTACAAGTTGATCAGAAGGTTGCTGAAGGTGGTTCTCACAAGTTCTGATATTGAAGAGTTTTAGCTAGTTCAATGTAATGTAATGGTACGACCCGCCGCGAACGAGATATATCATTGATATTAGTTTAATGTTATTTGAATTTTATTCGATCGGACGAGGAACGGCTGACGGGGGGGGCGGTCGTGCCTTCGGGCCGGCCGTGCCGGGCCACTTTCGGAGAGGACACGCGGTTGGGATTTTACGACCCTACCTCCTCCTGCCGGGGCGTGTATGAAAGACCGCCGCGTTAGGAAACCGACCGGCACTGACTACCGCCGCAGCCCGGGTGAGGGTAAGAGTCATCTCTGTGACGTGCGGCCAACCGCTGCCACCAGATGTGACGTGCCACCCTCGGAGCTGACTGACTTTAGCGTATTCCTTAGGCAGCGCGTCACTTTGGAGTACTGTGGTTGACTTGGAATATTTTATTGAGGTGGGGAAAGGGAGGGCAGTTTTCTCAAAAAAGAAGTCATGTTCCAAATAATGCACCATTTATTACTGTTGCATGAAGAGAGAGAGGGGGGACGATAAATCAGATAAGGGAATGAATAGGAAGTCGAGCTCAGATGTGGCGGCCTCTTACCCCATCACTCCGTGGTCCAGGCGCGGCGAAGACGACAGCAGCGGCGGCGGCGGCGGAGCTTTGCGAACGAGTCATCATGCGCAAGTCACATACGCCTCTGACTCCCAATGTCACATGGTCCCGACTGCTTCCGTCTGCTCCGCATGGTACCGTCTGCCCCTCCTGGCTCCGCGGGGCCCGTATATATTGGCCCCCGCTTGCATGCGGCAGCACTTTTTAGAGGTTGTGCCCCCGAGGTGTTATGCTTGCCGATGCAAGCCGCTAACCTTCGGTGTGGAGTAATGGTGGCACGCCACAGCTCATTGTCCGCCCCATGCGGCGCCCCCATCAAAGAACCGGAACTGAGATGACACCCATTCGATGTTTTTACTACTAAACGAACTTCGCCACACGTGCTATCCCTGTAATGTAGGTCGCAACGACCTTTTCGCTGACCGCGGAGCAAAACAATGCCTCGCGACCACAGCGGCCAAAACGTACAACGGAAAATTTCCATTTGCGAGAAGGCGAGGCATTGGCCGGAGCTACGCCCCGCCACTCCACCGAAATTTAATTTCCGACAATCAGAGTGAACCTAAGAAGTAGTAGGAGGGGGTATCAGAGCTCTCGTCAGGACGGGAAAACGTCGCTAGTGAGACTTAAGAGAGAACTAGCATCAGGGAGAGTCGTCAATTGAATTGCTCTCACTGACTTAGGAAAGAACTATCATCGGAGAGAGACGTAAAATTCTCGCGCACTTCTTCGGAAAGACTTCCGATAGAACTTCATTGAAAACGTGATGCAGGTTTCCGCCCTAGTTTTTGCACGAAACCAAGTTTATTTTAGTAATAAGAGCAAAAAGGTGCCATTTCGTATACGAAATACGAAACAGTGCTTTGTAACCCACTTTGGCAAGTGCTCGATTGTAAGAAAATAATTAAGAACCTATCAGCATCCCAAAAGTGCTGTCCGTTTTAGAACACAAAATGATACAATTTTCTATTATGGCTTATTAAAAAAAATTTGTCCATTCTATTTATTTTTTAAATGCACATGATTTTATAAATTTTGTGTGTTTGTTAAATATTTAACCCGTATTTTACATGTGAATGCACATATTTAGGTACATGTTATTCCATATGAATCTTAGTCCGGATTATAAGTCATTAGTTATCACTCAAAATCTCGAGCAAGAAAAAATAACGCATTTTTAGGTGCTCTTAATAAATTACACGCATTCGAATTCATTTACTCCTAAATCGAATGTGATTAAAAAATAATATCTCATATCAGGAAAAAAGTATTGCCAAGAATGTGATTCCAGTTTCTTTTCCATGTTCAGAAAGTAATCGATCTTAATGATCAGTGAAATTAACTCTTCCGATCCCTGCGGATTCTCCACGTCCAGCCGAGCATTGTCATTAATTTCTACCATCCACTGTTGAGCGTGAAATTGCAATTATTATAGAAAAATATAAAACGGGCGCAAGTGCAAGTACCATTATCCAACGAACACTAGAGCCAAATTTTTTAGAGTAAGCTTCTTATTTTTCTTTAATTTTCTTGTTGTTGTTGTTATTATTGAGAGAATTACTCAATATAGGTGATCCGTTCATCTGTTGCGCTGCACCTGAAAAGGATTATTTTGTTTATTATTGATGTAATTAAATTCCTACCTATTGTAGGAATTTAAATATAATTATTTGGTTTGAAAATTGGTGAGTACATTCCAGTCGGGAACTAGCCGCTGGAGGGACGTGGCCGCGCCAAAGTAAGACTCCGTTGTGTCTCGCAGGACCTTACGTGGAGTGCCACCTGTGCAGGCGTGTGAAAGGCGGTGCCGGCGGGAGGAAATGCATATTGGTGATTTTGCAAGGGTGTGTGGATAAGCTCAGTTATCCTTAGAAGTTGACGTGAAATGAATCTTTAATTGGTGTTCAAGAATAATGCTACATCGGGACTGGGGTAGCCCGTGAGCTGCTACTTGCCAGTCGGGAATTAGCCGGTGGAGGGACGTGGCCGCGCAAAGTAAGACACCGTTGTGTCTCGCAGGACCTTTGTGGAGTGCCACCTCTGCAGGCGTGTGAAAGGCGGAGCCGGCGGGAGGAAATGCATATTGGTGATTTTGCAAGGGTGCGTGGATAAGCTCAGTTATCCTTAGAAGTTGACGTGAATTGAATCTTTAATTGGTGTTCAAGAATAATGCTACATCGGGACTGGGGTAGCCCGTGAGCTGCTACTTGCCAGTCGGGAATTAGCCGCTGGAGGGACGTGGCCACGCCAAAGTAAGACTCCGTTGTGTCTCGCAGGACCTTTGTGGAGTGCCACCTCTGCAGGCGTGTGAAAGGCGGAGCCGGCGGGAGGAAATGCATATTGGTGATTTTGCAAGGGTGCGTGGATAAGCTCAGTTATCCTTAGAAGTTGACGTGAATTGAATCTTTAATTGGTGTTCAAGAATAATGCTCAATCGGGACTGGGGTAGCCCGTGAGCTGCTACTTGCCAGTCGGGAATTAGCCGCTGGAGGGACGTGGCCGTGCCAAAGTAACACTCCGTTGTGTCTCGCAGGACCTTACGTGGAGTGCCACCTCTGCAGGCGTGTGAAAGGCGGAGCCGGCGGGAGGAAATGCATATTGGTGATTTTGCAAGGGTGTGTGGATAAGCTCAGTTATCCTTAGAAGTTGTCGTGAAATGAATCTTTAATTGGTGTTCAAGAATAATGCTACATCGGGACTGGGGTAGCCCGTGAGCTGCTACTTGCCAGTCGGGAATTAGCCGCTGGAGGGACGTGGCCGCGCCAAAGTAAGACTCCGTTGTGTCTCGCAGGACCTTACGTGGAGTGCCACCTCTGCAGGCGTGTGAAAGGGGGTGCCGGCGGGAGGAAATGCATATTGGTGATTTTGCAAGGGTGTGTGGATAAGCTCAGTTATCCTTAGAAGTTGACGTGAAATGAATCTTTAATTGGTGTTCAAGAATAATGCTACATCGGGACTGGGGTAGCCCGTGAGCTGCTACTTGCCAGTCGGGAATTAGCCGCTGGAGGGACGTGGCCGCGCCAAAGTAAGACTCCGTTGTGTCTCGCAGGACCTTACGTGGAGTGCCACCTCTGCAGGCGTGTGAAAGGCGGTGCCGGCGGGAGGAAATGCATATTGGTGTTTTTGCAAGGGTGCGTGGATAAGCTCAGTTATCCTTAGAAGTTGACGTGAAATGAATCTTTAATTGGTGTTCAAGAATAATGTTTTTTTTAATTGATAATTTGTGAGTCTTTTTTGGAGCAAGTTTTTTTTTAGAATCAAGGATCTTGGATCAAGGATTAATGATCAAGGATCAAGGATCAATCTTGGATCAAGTTGGTAGCAAACTTATTGATTTGTAACATTCAGCAACTGTGTAGTTTTTATTTGGTTTTGTAATAGACAATAATTGAATGTCCCCATTTTCTATCCGAAAGTAACCTGTCCATGGTATTGTGTTGAATATATTATTTACATTGTTTAAGGCAAATAATAGCAGATTTTTAAGAATGATATTGTTAATTCTGTTTTGAACAGAAGCCTTTTTGTTAGGTAACTTTTTGATGTTCTATATTTCATGAGATAATACAAAACTGATTCTGTATACGGGTGCATTGATTACTTGTAGTATACTTTGACGAGTTGAATGTGGAAGGGTATTGTTTGGAGTGAAAGGCGATTGCTGTAATTGATGAGAACTGAGAAGTATGTTACTAGTGCTTCAGATTTGTAAAGGATTTTTTTACCAGTCGTAGTTTTAGTGGTGGCACGTGAGTATATTTATTCAGAACTTATTTTGAAAAGTGGCGCATTGTGTTACTTCTTGTGACCAGTGTATTGAATTATTGTATTGTTTATGGTTATTTATATTTTTTATAATGTTAATAGATTCAGTTCCTTTTGAAGATTTTAAGCATTCCAGAATCTTCTGGTTTTAGTTTTGGGAGTCAATTATTTGATAATATATTTAGGAAAGTGTTTTTGTGTTCTTTTGTTGTTTATGTATATTGTTAGAGATTGAATTCTAAGGAACTCATTATGGCATTTTGTCATGAGACAGCTTGTTCTATAACAATGGGCGTGTTTAATACTTTCAATTTATTGATTCATTAATTATTTTATGGTTTACTAGTTCATTGTTGTGTGTTTACGGACCTGAAACGAAGCACGTAATGGTATACTTAATACCCTTGCAGGCCGTTCCGATTCTTTATACCCTAGGGCAGGGCCGTCAGACGATCGAGCACGCGAATGGCCTTCGCAAAGGTTTGGGGCACGCGGCGATATCAGCTTAGCGAAGTCACTCGAGTTACAGGCGGGAAGCAGGGGTGAGAAAACATCGTGCGAATGTGGCGAGTTGGGTGAAACACACCGGTTGGTATATCATATAGAGACATTTATTAATTTTTACGAACTTTAAGTGAAAATTGACATGTAAATAAAAACTACAGTCATACAAGCATTGATCATTACACCACGAAAGTATTAACGCACGTTTCTACTTCGTGTTAGAGAAAGCAATATAAGAGAATTATTAATTCTAATGAATATTTGTGAGAAAATAAATATAAATCAAAATATATATTAAATCAAGATAAATATTGTATATCATAATTTCAGAACAGCACTGACACTATTATTGAAAATAAACATTTAAAGAAATACGATGTCCATATCTTTCGTGTGAAAATGAACGCAATAAAAGCACTTAAAAATTATAGAATAATGATGAAGAGTCCGGAAAAATATGTAGAAAGTCAAAAACATGAAAAAACGTTCATAAATATTTAATGAAAACAGTAAAAATATATAATAAGTATGTAAAATCGAATACATTATGTAATATTAAAATACACTAAGTTTTAAACACTTTTACCTAATACAAAATCGCATTTATGAAAACTTTCCTAAAAGCATTTTAAAATAATACAAACGTTTTAAAAATCATTTGGAGAGCACAAGTTACATTTTGCAGTATATAAGAGCCCACTCGAACAAACTTTTTATACGTCTTCTTGCCACGACTGCTTTCTGTGCATCCCTGAGAAATCGGAGCGCCAGCTTCCCTCGGCCGCGGGCCCTGCGTGCCCTAGCGGAGCGCAAGCGCGCTCTGAGCACGTACGTGCTCCGTTTGACGGCCCTGCCCTAGGGCCTTTTGAATTCTTTATGGCCCGCTCTAATACTAAACAACAACATTTTTATAAATTCGAATTTTTAAATTTAAGATGCAAGAAAATACAATAAATAAATGGCAGAATGCTCAAATAAGTAAAATAACGTTATGACATATTCTGAAACAACCTTTGGCAGTAGAGATTAATGAACTAAAAGTACCGTTTCTTCGGCGCAATTAACACTGTTCTCACGCTGGTAACTCTAAAATACACCATAAACAGTTTCATATATTTCTAGAGCTTTTAATGGAAACCACTGTCCCTAGTTTTGCTGGCTTTTGCGAGAATTTTCGCGGGAATTTGAACAGTATTCTTTTATTTTGTACGAACATATCAGTTAATACCGATTAAGCAATAATAAGATATACACTCTATTTTGTTTATCTGACGTCATACTGACAAATGACTATTACAATGCATCTTTTCACTTTAGGTGCCATAAATATTATAAAATGTTTCGAATTCTCATTTTTTTCAACAATGAACTAGTAAACCATAAAGTTTTGTATGCAGCACGAGCGTCACAAGATGAATTCCTGAATAATTAATACACAGAGAAAAAATGTTTTCAAAAATCGAATTTTTTAAAATTTTAAGGTGTATCTGCCCCCTTAACCTATCTCATTTTGTGTAGTGGAAATCTTACCTCCAAAGAAAAATGGTCGCGTAATCAGGTTGATTGGTGAATCGACCAACAAAAAGAGAACAATGGCAAGAATCATTGATATCATGTAATCCGAGAAAAACAATTGTACCTGTAAAAGAGAATATAAAAATTGAAATACGCAAGACATTGGAAATGATGAGGGAAACAAATTTGCGCTGGAAATAATTAGAAACTACTGGTGCTACAACAGCACATACTTTCCCGCGTTATTTTCAACAGCTACGGAGTATTGAAATATTGCATCTTCTGCGCTACTAACATCTTAGCAATTATTTGAAAACGTCCAATTCAACCAAGATGCAAGCAACTCACTGTTTTCATTGCGGTGTTGTCAAAACTATGTGAAACCTACAACTGCATAAAAATATAATTCAAAAGTTTTGTAAACTTGTTTAGAAAAAGAAGCCTGATACCCCAGACAATATAGAAATGCATTTCATATTCCGTGCCATGATTAGAGAAGAGTATTCCAAACCCATGCAAAAATATTCTATTTACCACAAGTGGTCCAGCATTTGGTGAGAAAGCTAAATATGTTCATGCAAATATCAATATAAAGTTGACAATTATAACTCCTATTCATACAGATATATGAAGTTTAAACAATGACACGTAATTCACAGAAATTCGCGAGCGCGAAACGGAACTTATCGCAGATCTAGGAGCAAAAACCCAATTATACTTGTACACACTTGATGGTTGGGCCGCGAAGTACAAAATACAGTTAAACCCCACCAAAACAGCAGCAAAAATGTTCTCACTTTGACCATATACTCCCCTCACTCCTCTAACAATTAACAACATCTCTATAGAATTGTACCCTCGCAATAAGCCAGTTAAATACTTAGGATTATATGTTGAGACAAAATTAAACTGGCGCGATCACACTGAATAAAATATATTACAAACCAAGGCAAAACTCGATAATAAAAAGACACAGCTCACTACAATACAATACTGCCATAGCATTATATAAAACCATTATAAGACTCACAATTTCTCACGTCTGTCCCATATGGAATTCATATGGATTAAAGCCGCCAAGACGCATATTCACAAACTCCAAATCATTCAAAATGAATTTTTGAGATCCATTACCAATGCCTCTTGGTTCATTTCTAATAAGCAGCTTCACAAGGAATTCAATATAAAATCTTTAGATCATCCCATCACATACCTTGCCAAAAATTTCTATTACAACATCCATCAAATTCCAGCACTCTCCGAATTCAGACTCACAAAAAATCCAATCCATAGAACGAGAATGCAAAATAAACATACATTCCATGTTTTCCAAATCTTCTTCTTCTTTTGCACATCAAGGGTTAGGTTCAAGAACCTGTTCCGGTGCCCACTTCCTTCTGGGCCTTTGTGCATCTCTTCTTCCTCTGCATCTGTAGTCCACTGCGAGTGCTGGTAGTCTGCTATCGGGCATTCGTATTAGATGTTCATACCATCTTTTCTGATTTCTTTCCAGTTTCTCCAGCAGTGGTTCGACCCACAGTTTATTTCTTATCTCTGTGCTTTTCTTTTTATCTAGGCTATTATAACTTAGAGGGCTTCTCAAAAATTTCATTTCAGCTGCCTGGATTTGAGAGTTATCTTTTTTACTTTCCCGTATACGTACGTATACACGGAGTGATATACGTAGTATAGGGAACGTTATGTAATGCTGGGCATAAAATGGTCAATTTTCGGCGGAAAAAAATTAATTGCCGGGCCGTGAAAACGAAGAAGTGGATAAAACCAGTTGCTAAATTAAGAAAAAAATCCCCTAACACATGGTGTAGCCAGAAACTCTGTTTTCTAGGTCCTTGATACCGAAAAACAAATTGAAAGGAAAACGTCCGTTTGTCCGTCTCTGAACACTGTTAGCGCCTAAACCATACGTACCATTTCTTCCAAAATGGATATTTCCGGTCGATCTGGTTCTAGTCGAAGCTTTGAGATTTTGAAAAACATTCTTCAAAATTTGGGGGTACTTTATATGAAGCCACCCGGGAATTTTCAAAATTTTCTCAAAAACGGCTCCAAATTTTTTCTTTAAATTTCTTGTATGAATAGAGTAAAATACACTTATTAACATGGCATAGGTCCGATTTTCACGGATAACTGAATTTTCGAAAATTGTGAAAGTTTGAATTTTTTTCGGCGTCTTTCTTCAACTACAAAATTGAAGATAGAGATTTTTTCTTCAAATAAAATTTGTTCTGCATGTTGAGTTCTTTCATAAAGGTCATGTAAATGTTTTTTAAAATTTTAATAGTTTTCGTATAATATGTGCAATTTTAAAAAATTACAAAAACAAGATTTCCTCAAAAACGAATCCAAATTTTTTCTTTAAACTTTTGGTAGGGATAGTGGTAAATGTACTCTATTAGATGACATAGAAGCCAGATTGCTCTATAGGTTGGTTTTTCAAAAATTACAAAAACGTAAATTTTTTCACATGTTTCTCACGTCGATAATATTTACATAAGTGGCGATTTTTTCACATTATTATATTTACGAATACATGTGCTTTAAATAATGTCAAATAAAGTTTCTCGGAAACACAACCGTTTTCTGTGGAAACTAGCTCACAAGTTCGCATTTTCAGAAACGCTTAAACGCCATTCTATCATATATGGCTGCAAATGTTTTCTTGAAACTTTTGTAACGGATAGTGCTAATTACACTCTTTAGTATTGCGTAAAGTTTTTTTTTCAAAAATTACATAATTGTAATTTTTTTGAAAGATCTCTCACATCTTTAATATGCACATTACCAGCAATTTGTAAACATTATTATATTTGTGAGTGTAAGTGCTTCAAATAACTTCAAATAAAGTATTTTGAAAACTCAAACAATTTCTGTGAAAATGAGCTTCAAATTTCGGATTTTTAGTAGCGCTAAAAGCCATTTTCTCTTAAACGGCACATAATTTTTAAAAGAAAATTGCCATTTACGGCTAGGTTTTTGTATTCTTTAATATTCTAAAATTAATGTTTCCGTTCTACCAATAGGAAACCGAAAAATTAAGAAAATGACAAAAAAATGTACTTTTGGTGGTGATAGATGACAGCTGGCGAGAAAGAATCTGTGGCAATTCCGAATAGCCAGCGAAGACCTAAGGAAATAGAAAACTAATACGGGAAAATTACGGGTTACTAGTATTTTCAAAAAATTAAGCATGACCTAATTTGAAGATGTAGTTTTGATAAATGCATTTCATTGAGGAAAAAGTGTATTTTCACAATTGTAAGAAGACGCCGAAAACGAAACGCAGTCAATTCCGAGCGGGCTATTATGTTTTTCACGAAAATATAGAAGAACTACTCAAATTTTTTAAAAATAATCAATATGTTCTTATTTGAAGATCAGTTTTTGAGGAGCACATTTTATTAAAAAAAAATGGTGTTCGATAGGATTCTAGTCAGGACTCTGTCCAGGCCTGTGCATTATAGGGATGTTATTGTTGTGTAACCACTCATCCACAGGCCGTGCAGTATGAACAGGAGCTCGATCGTGTTGGAAGATGCAATCGCCATCCCCGAATTGCTCTTCAACAGTGGGAAGCAAGAAGCTGTTTGAAACGTCAACGTAGGCCTGTGCCGTGATAGTGTCACGCAAAACAACAAGTGGTGCAAGCCCCCTCCATGAAAAAAAACACGACCACACCATAACACCCCTGTTTCCGTGTCCAGATACTTTTGATCATATGGTGTATGTACGTATAGATGTGAACAATGTCTCATATTTTTTTCATAATTATATGGACTAATGATACGAAAAAATATGAAAAACCAAAAATTCGTATTTTTCTGGTATCTTACAAAATTTTCAGGCTTCCTCACTGAGATTTTGGGGAAATGACTTTAAAATTACACTAAACATGCTCTCTATTGAAAACTGAATTACGATTGGAGGTAGTTTTAGTCTTTGTGTTGATATCATGTTACAGTCTTTGTATTGATATTTGCTTGAAAATATTTAATTTTTGCAGCAAAAATTGAAGACTTTGGAATGAGTTATAGAAAAAATATCTGAAATGTGTTAACTGAGAGAAGTTGTGGTATAAATAGTTTGACATTACTGTTTCTAAAGGCGAGGAAGTACGTGCAGTTTTAGCACTACTAGTTTTTTCACGGATAAAAAAGGGACACTTAAACGAATGGCTCTGGCCTCATTTTGGATGAACTCCAAATTCTCGGAAATTGCAAGTTTAGAAAAATTGCCAGAAGGTATGAAATGTAGCCCCACTAGTTTTTAAATATTGAATTTTTTTTACTTGACGATTTGACGACTTGAGATTTGATGACAACCACAGCAAACGAAAAATGTTAAAGCGCATGGGAATAATTGATGTACTAAATATAGTAACATGGAATGTTCGCCGCCTAGAAAATAATGAAATAGAACTATTAAATATATTAGAAGAAAGAAAAACCAATATTGCTGTAATGACAGAAACAAAAAAGAAAACAAAGGGAACAAGAGAGATTGATGACTGGGTGAATATCAATAGTGGAGTGGAACAGCGAGAAAGAGTAAAAGCTGGTGTAGCGACGTATGTGGATAAGAAATGGAAGAAGTGTATTACGAATCACACATACATCAATGAAAGAATGCTACGAGTAGATTTTAAAATGAGTAGAGGTAATCTAAAGGAAATTATGTTCCCGAGGAAGGTAGGAAAGAAAAAAAAACATAAAATTTTATGACAAGCTGCAGACACAGGTAAAAAAATGCAATCCAAATAACTCGCTAATTATAGCTAGCGATGTAAATGCGAGAGTGGGAAACTTGCCTATTACCAATGTTATAGGACTCTATGGAGAACATGTAATGAATGAAAATGGAAAATAACTCAGAGAATTTGTGACATACAATGAACTGAAAATCATCAATACATTAACATACATAACATACATTAATATACATTGAACGTGAACCAGTTTCCTTTGAATAATGGCTTGCAATCCCAGAAAACTCAAGTAATCAATATATTTTTTGGAAAAAAGAATATTCATTAATGTGGAGCGCCCGGGGGCAACACACAGTGATAGATTACGTAGTAGTTAATAAAAAGTTAAGTTCTAACGTGAAGGATACCCGTGTTTGAAGAGGATATGACATTTACTCACATCACTATCTAGTGGAAACAAAAATAAACATGAGAGGTGAAGAGACGATGGAAGAAACAAACTGCTTCAAAAAATAAACAAAAAGATGTAGGGTATAACGTGTATCTGCTAGAAAACTATAGTATAAAGCAGTTATATTCGAGTTTGAATCAGTTCTTGAACATCTCTACATCAGAAAATCTAAATGACAAATGGAGAAACATTAAAGAATCGATAAGAAGAGCAGCGTATGAGACATTAGGCACTCGAAAAATTAGACGAAAAAGGAAAACTTTTAAAATATGGAATTATGCAATTGCAGAGGCAGTACAAGGAAAGAAGGTAGCATACCAAAATTATCTACAAAGCAGAAATGAGCAGACTAAACAGATCTGTAACCAAAAAAATAATAACGCTAAATCATTAGTGAGACAAGCCCATCAAAAATCTTGGGATATATACGTGAATATATTAGAATATGGTGTATTTGGAAGACAAAATATAGCCTATAAAGCGTTAAAAACAATGAATTTAGAAGTAACAGATGCGGCAAGATTGCATATAATTTCCGGGAAAGAATGGTTAGACTACTTTTTAAAACTATGGGGTGGGATTGAAGAAATGTATTAACTGGTTGAAGAAAAAGGAACAAAAAGAAATGTAGATATGTTAGAAATAAAGGAAGTTAAGTCCCAAAAAATAGGAAAGCCTGTGGTCCTGATGGGGTTAACGTAGAATTAATCAAATATGGAGGTAAGTTACAGAAATTTCGACTGCTCCACCCAATAAATGAGTGCTGGCAAATATGTACAATACCAGATGAATGGTTAGATTTGTTAATTATTCCATATTTTAAGAAAGGAGATTGAAGTAAATGTCACAACTGTAGGGGTATATGCCTCCTTAACTCGTGTTACAAAGTATATGCAAAAATTGTGAATAACAAAATAGCTCCCATTGCAGACTTCACTCTTCCCAGGAACAACAGGTGTTTAGAAAAGGTCTTTCAACAATAGATGACTTATTTACATTAAAACAAATAATTGAGAAACGAGTTGAGTGTAATAGAGAAACACACTTAGCCTTCGTGGATATTGAAAAGGCGTTTGATAATGTCAACAGATGTGAATTATGGAGCATTATGAAAAAAGGGTATCCACGTCATCTAGTACAAGTGGTGAAAATTATGTATGATAATACTAATATCGCAGTAAAAAACAATGAATATGTTTCTTGAAAGAAAATTATAAATAAAGGATTAAGGAAAGATGACAGTCTTTCGCCAACACTCTTTAACATATATCTGGGATATATAATTAAAAGGTGAAAGAACATGGTGCCTTCAGGAATTCACTTGGGCAAAATACATTTTTAAATATTCTTTTATATGCTGACGACCAGGTAATCCTGCAGGAAAACAAAGATAATTTGCAAAGATCTATTTACCAACTGAAGCAAATTTTAAAGGAGTGCATTCTGATAGTATCAGTTAATAAAAGGAAAGTAATGGCTTTTAAAGAAAAATAATCGAAAAGGGCAAAAAGTGACTCGTTTTAACTACATAGAGTGCGAAATTACGTATGAAAGAAATAGGGATATCACCAACAAGATCCATGAATTTCAAACAGTATGTGGAACTATAAATGGAACATTTAAAAAGAAAGCACGCAAAAAATCCCTGTTAAAATTTTATGTTATGGCCCTCCCAACTTCACTGCATGGGAAACTTGGGTTCAAAAACAAGAAGATTGTAGGAGAATTCAATCAGCAGAAATGAGATTTTTGAGAGGAGTAAAGGGCTGTACAGTAAGAGACCAAAAAGTGAAAAATAAGAGAGAACTAGGGCGGAAAGAAACAGTACATGACAAAATTAAGAAGTATAGACAGCAATGGGTGACACATATTAGAAATATGACTCAAGACAGACTTCCAGTGCAAGCCCTGAATGATAAGCTAAGAGGAAAGAGAAACATTGGAAGACCCAGAATGAGATGGTAAGAGGCTGGAACAGGCAATATGTCTAATCCGTAAAGGAATCTGATGATGTTGTTTTACTTGGTAATAATTCCATGGTTCACCTAATACCGGAAAAACTACAAATGGATAAATAGTAAACAACAAATCGAGAATTGCTTCCATTATTTGTATTATGTGCAGAGATTCTGTAAATCAGATTGACTTCTCATTGTTGTGTTTTCCTTTTACATAGTTTGATATAATTTGCTAGGATTATTATTAATGCAAATACGACGTCCACAGAATTTCGTTCTACGGAGCACTGTGATCACCAGGCTGGCATGCTTGTCTGTCTCTAAAGTGAAATTATGAATACTTACCCATGTTAGTTCATCTAACCACAGAGGTATTCTTCTATGACCTCCGAAATGCAACAACACCAAGAACTGAGTGAGATTGGCGATATACGATAGGCGGCTGATCACCCGCAATGCATAGCAGTTGAGTAGATTATTCAGCAATCCTGTGAACCCAAACATTGATTGCTCTCGTAAATAAGCTATGCATTTTTAAATAGTCATAGCACTTAGCGTACATTAGTTTACAATTATGTTTACAAGCAGGACTTGAATGCAACATTGCATTTGCATTGTAATTGCATGGCATTGCATTGCGCAGTTGCCTTGTGCTCTGTAGCTGTAGAAATGCTGCTGAACAAAAGCACATTAAATTATTTTACTTTTTCGCGCTTAAGAACGAACTTCTTAAGAAGAGAAAATCATGCAATACTGCGCGAAAAAACGGTAAATTGTCGTCAGAAAATCTATTACAGAGCCCTGGTAACGAAAAAGTGGATAAATCCAGTTGCTAAATTTACAAAACAAATCCTCTAACACGTGATGTAGCCAAAATCCATGTTTTATAGGCCCTTGATACCTAAAAATCGATTGACGGCATAACGTCTGTCCATCGACGTTATGCCGTCCGTCTGTGGTCATGGCATGTCATGCCTTGCGTCTGTCCGTCCGTGTGTGAACAACGCTAGCGTCTAAACCGTTCAGCTAATATTCTCCAAAATTGATATTCGCCAATCGATCTGGCTGATGTTGAATTGAATTGTCTTATTTTACGTGGCGAGATCTGCTATGAGGCCTGCTCTTCCGTCTGACCACATTAATTTCGCCACGCTCATTTCACCAACTAGCGGAGAAAGAAGGTATTCCATGGCGACGAAACAGGTGATTTTGAGTTACGCTGAATGCAAACTTGGGTATAACAGTCCGATACCGCTAACCGTTACACCATTGCCGTCACAAATGATGCTGCAGCCCCTTGAATTTTAAATCGATATTTTAATTTTGGGAGTCATTTACATGAAGCCCTTCGGACATTTTAAAAATTTTCAAGGAAATGTTCCCATCGATTTTGAGTCGTTTAAGAAAATGGTGTAGGTCTAATGTTGGTTGAAAACAGATTTTTCGAAAATTGAAAAAATTGAAAACTTTTTCGGCGACATTCTTTTACTACAATTATGAAGATGCAATTTTTTACTTTCCCTTATACGTACGAATATACGGGATGTGTACGTAGTACAAAGAAAGTTATATAAAGTTGTGCGAAGAAACGGCGGATTTACGGGAGAAAAATTGCATTGCCGGGCCTTGATAACGTACGTCCATCTGTCCGTCCGGTGTCTGAACAACACTAGCGCCTAAACCCAAAGTACGATTTCTTCCAAAATGAATATTGGCAGGTCGATCTGGTTCCGTTAAAGGCGCCGCGATTTTGAAAAACTTTCCTCAAAATTTGGGAGTACTCTTCATGAAGCCTCCCTGACATTTTCAAAATTTACTCAAAAACGGCTCCAAATTTTTTCTTTAAATTTATTGTAAGAGTATAGTAAAATACACTTATTAAGGTGGCATAGGTCATAATTTCACTGTTAACTCTGAATTTTTGCAAATTGCAAATGTTTGAATTTTATTCGACCTCTTCCTGCAACTACAAAATTAATGATAGAGGTTTTTCCTTCAAATAAAATGTGTTCTCCTTAGTTATTTCTTTAAGGTTATGTTCATTTTTTTGAAAAATTTAATAGTTGTCGCGCAATATTGCGTGCAATATGTGCAATTTTTTTAAAAAAAACTTACAAAAACAAGATTTTCTCAAAAACGACTCCAATTTTTTTCCTTAAACTTTTGGTAAGGGTAGCGCCTAATGTACTCAATGAGATGACATACAAACGCCATTTTGCTGTGTTCTTTTGGTTTTTCAAAAATGACAAAAATGTTCGTCCATTTATGTGTACATTTTTAACAATTTTTAAACACTATTGTATTTGTGAGTTAATGTGCTTGAAATTACTTCAAATGAAGTTTTTCGAAAACTCAAAAATTTGCCGTGGAAAAGAGATAGAAATTTCGAATTTACAGTAGCCTTCGAACACATTATCATATAAAAACGTCTCGAAATGTTTCAAATAAAATTGCCATTTAGAATGATGTTTTACTTTTATTTAATATTCTTAAAATAATATTTCCGTTCTTCTTTTAGGAAACCAAAAAAATAGGAAAATGTCAAAAAAATATACTTTGGGCGGCGATAGATGGCAGCTGGCAAAGGGTTGGGGCAAGAGCGAAAAGCTAGCCCAGATCAAAGAACTTAGAAAACTAATATGAGAAAGTTTATGCATTTCCTTAGGACCACTAGTTTAAAAATACGCACGCTAGCTGCTCCAGAACTTCAAATAAAATACTCTCGTACAATATTACAGTGAATTAAATGTTTTATAAAATAAGAATAGTCTTCACGAAGTAAGAAGTGTCTTTGCGAGTACTAACAGTAAATACTTAAAAAGTGGCCTTGTTCTTGAAGACTTGGTGTCGCGTTTCGTGGTGTTCTATATTGTAAGCAAGGACGCGTTGAATAAAGACTTGAGTAAATGCGCGCAATGTGAGAAGAGGCGAAAATAATGACAGATATTTGTTTTTTTCAAACAAAATCGATTTTTTAAAATTGTTTTAGCATCTTTTTAGGATCGTGAGTATTCAACGAAACCATAAGCTCGTCTCACACTGCCGGAGGCATAGTTTTCTTGCAATTTTTGCGTACGTTGGAAATTAGTCAGACGTTGCTCTAACGATTGCAACTATGGTTGTGGGTACACTGTACTTATGCAAATGAACAGGACATACCTCCGTAACCGGCGTGGCATGTGAAGATTATCCAGGAAACTGCAATTGACCAAAAAAGACGACCAATTGCTGGGTATGCTGCACTGTCCAGTAGATTGTATTTGTAGCTCGGTTGGATCATGTAGTTTGGTCCCACACAATTGGCCAGAACCATAAAAGTGCAAAGTGTCCAGCCTAGTGCCACGACGCTCTGTTTTGACAGAAATTGAGAACTTCAAATAAACAATGATTGTTGACAAATGAAATGAAACGTTGAAAATAAAACAAGAAATGCTTACAATGTTTAAAGAATACAAAATAAAAATGTAATCTTACTTTTATTACAATATAGAGCTATTCGGAAAACTAATTCAATTACATAAAATGTGACCAGATTGTTAAGTAAATAGTTTTTTACACTTAATTGTCATACTCATGTTTACTGGAATTTGTTCTGCATAAGGGGGACGTTAATAGATCCCCTGAAAGTTTCGCTTCCGCTATTCTGGAATTAGACTCAATCATTGGATATAAAGTTTTGTTTAGTTACACATAAAACTAAACAAAACTTTAAATATTATGATTGAGTCCTATTCCTTCACACAAATTTATGACAACTTGTTTTTTCGGTTTAATGATCAATATCAAAATTAATTCCTTCTTCATTGTTACCCTCCCACTTTGACTGTTGAAGACGTACATGGCTAATGGTCGTTCTGTGTTCATGAGAGACAGATGGTATGCAGCAGCAATTTTGTACGCAAGCAAAGTTTTGTATCTGTTGTGTAAATTTGTATATATGTAAATAGTTTAGATTTAATAAAAAAAATCATTCCAACAATTTTGAAAAGGTAAGCTTCTGACAACTTACATAACTATGTAATATGTTTTGTTTAAAATGAATATAATGTAAATTCTTTAGATTTAACAACCGATTCTGACCATATTTTTAGGATATATGTCTGGAGATGGCTATTAAATGTAGGGCCGAAACGTTACGTTTGCAACATGTATAAGAACAATAAAAAAGTGAATGTATAAAATTTAAAAGGAACTATTTCTCTAATTGCTGTGTACACAGCCACTTTTGGAAGTGGCGCGCGCGCGCGGGGAGGCGCGCACTCTACTCCGAATCAACGGAGCAACAGAGTGATAGCCGCGCCAGCGGAACAGCGAGCCAGGAGCGCGAGTCTGCGCTCTAGGCGCCGGCAGCCTTATAACGGGCGGCCCGGCTCCGGTGGAGGAGAGTGTGATAGCGGAGTGAACCTCGCGACTAGACTGTGGTGATAGTGACTTAGGTGATTTGGTGGACTGGCATCGGATTTGGTACATCTCCCGGAGGTTTGGTAAACTCGGCTACGACTTTGGACTTTCCTGTTGGACTACGGAACATTGTACGGGCAAGAAAGCCCTATCTGTATTTTGGTTGTGTAATAAACTGAGTAATTGAGACTCTGCCTCTTTTTCATATATTTCACTAATTACAAAGTAAGTCATTCTTTAAAAGAATAAAATAAAATTTTCTGTTCTTTCGATGTACTTTCTTAAGGCGAGAAGGTAAAAAAATACGGATCATTACTTTCATACATGTTGCAAACAGAAGAAACTACAAGGTTATCACTCATAAATTTCAATACCAATATTATTGAGAATACTTTGATATGCCAATATCAGCCTTAGAGTCACTGTTTGCTATTACAGCATGAATAAAGTTAGACTGCAGCTGACATTTGAGTGTGTATGGGGGCGGGCGCGGCTTTGCCGCATACTGCGCTCTCTACCACGTGCTCTCACTAACTAGGTCAACAGAAGATGGGAATAGTTGGGAGTTTATTCGTAACATTTGTTTGCTCGTTACATTTGACGCGGGCGGGAGAGTAGATGACGCGGGCGGGAGAGTAGACGCAGTAGTTATAGATTTTGCTAAAGCATTTGATGTCGTTCCACACGATCGGCTTGTACAGAAATTAATGAATTCAGGCATAGATCCCAGGGTGGTGGCGTGGATTAGCGAGTTTCTGCGAGATAGAAAATAGAAAGTCCGAATTGGGCAAGAGTTATCTTCCGGGGCAAGCGTTAAGTCAGGAATACCGCAGGGGAGTGTCATTGGACCCCTTCTATTTCTAGCTTTCGTCAATGATCTGCCGGCGCAATTAACCTCAAATGTTCGGCTATTTGCAGACGATTGCATAATATATCGTAGTATTAATTCGAAAAGAGATGAAGAAATACTGCAAAGGGACCTTGATGCGTTATATTACTGGGCGGAAAATAATGGAATGTCCATAAATAGCTCTAAAAGTAAATCCATCACTTTTGGCAGGAGTCATAATTACAGTGAAACACATTACCGTTTAAATAATGACATTATTCCGAGAGTTTCCTCGTGCAAGTACCTAGGAATTCATTTCGATAGTAAATTAAGTTGGAAAAAAACACGTAGATTTTGTTGTAGGGAAAGCCTGGAGATCTCTTCACTTTGTAATGCGCATCCTAAAAAAGAGGGAGGGAACGCGAGGGAAATTGCTAATTTATCTCTTGTTCGTCCAATAATGGAATATGGGACAATTTGTTGGGATCCGCACAAGATTATGCAGTGTAAACACTTGGAAAGGATTCAGCATAGGGCAGCTAAATTTACTTTCAGGGACAAGAAAACGGCAGGGTGGGATTCACTCAAAAACAGGCGATCAGTAGCAAGACTCTACGCCTTGTATAAAGCTTATAATGGTCATCCAGCTTGGAAAGAAATTAATCGGCGGCTATGTATTCCTTCATACATCAGTAGAGTGGATCACAGGCACAAAATAAATTTAAGACAGCAGAGAACGGATGTCGGGAAATTTTCTTTTACAAATCGAACGATTACTGAATGGAATAGATTGCCTGCAAAAACCTTTGAACCCTTTCCTCAGTGTTCAACAGTTTAGGAAATTAATTTAGGGTATTATTAAGTAAATGAGGGAGAATAGTGGGTTATATAGCAATGCATAAGTGTTCTATTGTGAAGTGAGGTGTAGTGCAGTGTATAGCAGAGAAATAAAGAAGGAAATGCTTTCAGGTCTTAATGAAGTGAAGTGCAGTGTGATACTAGTGCAGTGTGTGTGTGTGTTTTCTCTCTTAATGTAATTTAATGTTTTATGAATCAGTCAGTTTTTATATTATTATCATTATTTTACCATTATTATTACTACAATTAGTATATAATTTGCTAGTTATATTACCTTATTCTTATTGTTGTTGTTATTATTATTATTATTATTATTATTATTATTATTATTATTAGTGGTATTAGTGTTCTATATTACTCAAACGCTGTGTATATTTATGTTTTTGTAATTAGCTGCCACCGGGTTATGTCCAATTGCAGTTTAAATAAATCTAATTTCTTTTCTAATTTTAGGTGAAAACAATGTGCAAATGCCGAAACTTCTGATTCGCTGTTCTCTCGGTTACGGCGCTGGTGTCATATGACGACGAAATGTCAACTACATTCTAATTTTGTTTTTGAACCATAGTGTATTTAACTATTATTCAAATATCCATTCACATAGAAAATTCATGTAAAACGATATTTTTCATATTTTAAAGCTAGCTTATAATTAGGCCGGTAATGTAATACGGAGCTAGTTGTTGGGATCCGTACAGAAGAGGACTTAAAAAGAGCTTAGAGAGGATACATCACCAGCGGCAAAGTATACATTTCGGAGGAACATACCTGCGCATTGGGAATCATTAGGACACCAGAGGAAAAGGGCACAACTTTGCGTAATGTATAAATCTTATACTGGTGGCACTGCATGGCAAGAAATATGGGGAAGGCTAGATAAACCAAAGTATTTTAATAGATTTGATCACAAGTATAAAATTAGAACAAGAATTCAAGGAACGATCGTAGGAAAATTCTCCTTTGTAAACAGGACAATAGAAGATTGGAACGATTTGCCTGCGGCAGTTTTCGAGCCCTTTCCTTGTTAAGCGCGTGGTTTTAGAAAAAAAATAAAGGCAATTAATCAATAAGGTAAAATCGCGTAGTGAAGTGAAGTGAAAGATGTGATTATTGGTAGTCTACAGTTAAAAAGTATTGAGCTATTAATATTTAGGTAAAGTGTTATGAGGTGTAGTGAAGTGAAGTGATTTCATTTCGTTCTGTATGTTTCGCTACTCCAAAACGTCTTTTATAAGCTATTCTGACAACGTTGGTATTTATTGAATTATGTTAACAAATGTTTTACTGTCAGAAATGTAATAATTAGTACTAGTGTTGTGTATTATTATATTGTAGTGTTAGGTCCAGATGTTTATCCATATTTTCTCTGAATATGATTGAGTGAATAGGTGCAGGCTAGTGTGTATGCGAGGGTTCCAAGGACTTTGTATGATGTGTATGTACGTATGAATGAATATTTATGTAAGTTTATTTAGCTAAATGTTATTACATTAATTATAAATGTATTTTCATTTGTTGTATATGTATGTAAATGCATTTGCATGTTCTAGGTAATGATACAGTTAATTTGTTTTTATATTGATTTTTCATATGGTTTTTATTGAAATTGTGTTGGTAATTGTAAATGTACTTTAATGTTTCTACATTCTGCAATCGGGCAACATCTGCTCACTTATAGAATAAAGCTTATATCTGTATTTTAATCTTTAACATTCATACTACAGATATATTAATGTTCTTACCTTACTTAAGTTGATGTTCTTCTTTTTGAAGTTATGCAGTATGTAACCGAGCGATAGACCCACAAGGTACGATGGGGCATGCATGTGAGTTCTTGTGTGAACATTTATTAAGAATAATAATATTTGGCGGTCTCTGAAACAGGTATTTGCAATAAAAGTTAAAAGGTCTAGTCTATAATTTTCAGTGTGTACCAAAACAATTCACTACTTCAAAAAAAAAAGGAATACTCCTTTCATATCCATGTCGGTTGATGTACGATTAGCGGAAAAGTGGGGACTGTACGTCATTTAGAACGAAAAATTTGGATTCGGTGGTTGGTACCTAGTGTGGATCTTTTAGATACTCGTGCATGCTCTTTACATTCTATGTTGCTGATTCAAAACTGCTGCTGAATTTCTGTCAAAAATATTTCATTTTTCAGAGGTAAGAAAAGTAAAATTTTACTTAATTTTGGCGGCTGTTCTTTCAGTACGACATGAAGTAATGGTCGATTCTCATTATGTAACCTAACAGGTCCTAATTTCAACAAGATAATGATGAGTAATTCGGAACACTGAGATATATCTCTCTGTTCCCAATTAATATATTTTTCACTCGGATTACTTGTGATTCGTTTCTTAAACTAAGTTTCCGGTATTCATAAACTACAACACGTATTTTTAAAATATATTATGTCTGACTTATTAATATTATATTTCCAAAGACTGGAATATTTCTTTTTCATCGCCATGTTTTCAATGAATTTCCTTCCATTTTATAATACTGACACACCTTATAATGAAAGTCTGAGCTCACAGGTTTCACCTAAAGAACTTCTTCTCTCTGAAACTGATCAAGAGCAATCACGTAGATCAATAAGTAGACCTAAAAACGTCGCACTCTCAGATTCACAATCAAAATCGAGGTCATATATCTCTTCAGAAGAAGTAATGCAAAGTTTCACGAAGACTAAAGCAAGGAAAGCTGGCAATCACCCAAGGCGTAGACAGAACAACGATTGTGACTGACACCCCAGAAAGAAATGAACTTCAAGTTAAGAGAAAACCTAAGGGCATGTTTAAAGATGACAGTCAACGTGACGACGGTAAATTGATTTTGCAAGATTCATAAAAATATTATGATCTGCCCCATTTAATTTCTGAACTTGAATTTGTTGACGTCGAAAACATGGAATTACCATCGACAGGTGATCATGTTTTAGTGGAGCATAAGAAAAAAAGAAGTTATGCAAAGTTTCTGTCTTTAAATGAGTCATTTGAATATGAAGTTATATTTTGTAGGAAATGTTTTAAGTTAGAAAACAACTTTGTTATGATTGTTTCTGGCAATTATTTCATTGATAAGGAATGAATAAAAATGTTTTGCCTAACCCCACAATACATGGGAAGACGAAAAGACAGTAACCTGGTATTTCATTTCCTGTAGATGTTGCTTCTTACGATGTTCGCTAGGATTTATGATAGTGTCCCATTGTTCTCACTAGTGCTGTCTCATTGTTCTCATCACTAAAGTCTCAAGATTTCGGTTAGACAATTTCCTTCTCAATTTTTTATACATCTACAATGATTTTGTGATAATGTTGTCAGGCACTTATGTGTATCGCGTATTGCAAAAAAACGTATGAGAAGATATTATATTTTTTCGGCGTCTAATTTGTTATCCAATTTTTGCTTCTCACTGTAGCCTGCTTTCGCAACCGACTTCCTACGGAATGGTGAAAGATACAAATATTCGGCACGATCTAATAATCCGAATAATACAAAGCCTGAAAAAGTGAGCTCATCAAACGGTGCATCAAAGTGTTGTCATTCTGACTTGTTCTTATTTCTATTACATATTTAGGTGGACATATTAGCAAGAGCTGTGTATTTAAATTCTATTATTGTACTTTGACATATATGTTATATTGATTTATTTATTTCCTTGAAGGAATAGGAGAGAAGCTATTTGGAAAAGGAATTTTTTCCTTCAATTTTTAGAAAGACCATTGCATATTGAAAAAAAAACCCAACACGAATGTGTAAATAGGAACGTGAAGAGAAACCAGTGCTGTATTTCCTCGTCGCAGAGGTCGGAAGCCTTTAGGCTAGCATGCGGGCGTAAGCTTTGCAGGCTAGTTCGAATGGTTAACATTAGGGTCATTCTCCGGTCTTTTGTCGCTAGAAATGTGGTTATGAATGTAATCTGCCAATAACATTACATGAAATTTAAACTTTAGGTAATGAAGTACAATAATATAGTTCTTAATAAATAAATTATCTTTATGCACTATAGAAAACATTGTAGAACTGTATTGGTGTAAAAATTCGCGTCTGATTACATATTTTCTTTGCATATTGTAAGAATGTTGTATTTGTAATAATTGTAATAATGTGTAGTATTTTGGGTCAGTTATCCTGAAGACTTGAAAATTTGCTAAAGTGAAAGGAAAATACTTCAGTTTAAAAAATATCAAAAACATCAATTTGAAAACCTGTTGTAACTTATTGCTTGTAGTACAATCCAATTAACATACATACTAACCGTAATATACTTCATGACTAATTCTATGAATTTTATTTGCACACTTTCAGAAGAAGAGCTTTGTTACACCAGTTGAACACCAAATAAGTTACTGCACAAAATTATTTTTAAACAAAATTAAATTATCTGCTATAAGTTAACTAGTGGTGCTACAAAATGGCACAGACTTTCCCGTATTAGTTTACTATCCCTTTGGTCTCGGCTAGCTATTCGGACTAGCCCCATACTCTTGCCAAATGCCATCCATCGCCGCCCACACTATATTTTTTTGATATCTTCTTATTTTTTCGGCTACCAAATAACAAAACGGATATATAATTTAAGAATATTAAAGAACAGTAAAACCTTGGACTAAATGGCAATTTTCTTTGAACAATTTTTAAGAATATGGAGTTAACGCACTACTATAAATTCGAAATTTGATGCTCTTTTTCATAGTACTCTTTTGAGTTTTCGAAAAACTTCATTAGAAGTCATTTGAAGAAACTTAACTCACAAATACAATAGTGTTTACAAATTGCTGGAAATGTGCATATTAACGGAGTGAGGGATCTTTCAAAAAATTATACTTTTGTAATTTTTGATAAAACAAACAATACACCAAAATGAACTTAAAGTCATATTAAAGAGTGCAATTAGCACCATCCGTTTGAAAAGTTTGAAGAAAAAGCTCCGTTTGAAAAGTTTGAAGTTTGACCCGTTTCTGCAAATTCGGAATTTGGAACCCCTCTTCAGAGAAGACTATTGAGTTTTCGAGAAACATTATGTAACATTATTTAAAGCACATATACTCATAAATATAATATTGTGAACAAATCGCCGTTAATGTAAATACTAATGACGTGAGAGGGAAGTCAAAAAATTAAATTTTTGGAATTTTTAAAAAAACAAAATGATAGAGCAATGTTGCGTTAATGTCATCTCGTACAGTGAGTACATTTTTCACTATCCTCACCAAAAGTTTAAAATAATACGGAGTTGTTGTTGAGAAAATCTTGTTTCTGTATTTTTTAAATTGCAAATTTGCACGCAGTATTGCGCGAAAACTTCTCAAATTAAAAAAAATTCAATTACTAACTTTAATGAAAGAGCGGTACGGGTATGGAGAACAGATTTTATTTGAAAGAAAAATCTCATCTTCAATTTTGTAATTGTAGGGAGACACCGAAAAAATGCAAACTTTTGCAGTTTTCACAAATTAAGAGTTAACCGTGAAAATCGGACCTTTGGCACCTTGATAAAAGTATTTTACTGTATTCTTTTCAAGAAATTTAAAGAAAAAATTGGAGCCGTTGGGCTTGTCCAGGGAGCTTCATGTAAAGTACCCCCAAATTTTCAAGAAAGTTTTTCAAAATCGCGGCGCCTCGAGTGGAGCTAGATCGGACTAGGAATATCCATTTTGGAAAAAATTGTACTTATGCTTTAGGCGTTAGTGGTGCTCAGAGAGGGAGGGATGGACGGACGGACGTTTTGAAAAAACAACACTTTTTCGGTATTAGGGAACCCCAAAACATGTATTTTCGTTGAAATCTTGATATCGATTTTCCTCAGCATTACATAACTTTCACTATACCACGTGTAGTGAAAGTTATGTGGTATAGTGGTATGTGAATAACTTTCACTATACCATTATACTCCGTATGTACGTATGTACACGGGTAAATAAAAAATAACTTATCACACGAATGTAATTATACTTTCTCTGTGAGTCAATACATATGTTTTGCACACACGCAATTTTGGAAATTGCCCAAATCACTACTTATGAACGGAATCTGGTGGAACTGAAGAATCCTCATAATGTGGTCAATGTGTAAATACCAAGCATTTGATTATCCTAGGCCATACGGAAAAGAAATAGAAATAAAGAATAAATATAGAAAGGAAAACTGTATTTAGTTTTCCTTTCTCTCACATCAATTACCAGATTACGACTATTCGACACTTTAGAGAAGGTAACACTAAGGTTTTTTGTGTGTTATCCCTTAAACAATAAATATACTATTATATATTAAATATACTATCTATTGAATTTAGCTACAATTAAACGTGTTTGCTTACATGATTCTGTTAGAATTATTTCATGCGCTAACTCTTTACAGGCAACCAATTCATTAATGATGATACGAAAAGTGTTTGGTTACTGCTAAACATGGTTGCTTTTGCGATTTTCAAGAGCTGAAATTCGATGGGACACATATCCAGGAAGAAATTCGAAATGAAATTATGCGACTTCCACTGTTAATTGCTGCTTACTTCACGAAATCCTCACACTATCCACTGATTAATATGTAGCTACACTGCAATTTTCTAAAAGGACGCGAACTCACTGCTACCAACCAAGAGCTTATGTCATTTCTCATTACTCCAGCAGTAATTCAACACGATAGAAAAATTTCCTTTTATCATAACACTCACCACTGCCACTTTAAATAAAACATACGTATTCCCGGATTTCGGAGCTTGATTCCCGAATTGCGTCTCTCACACATGCACTACATCATGAAGTACAAGGTACGTGATTACGTAAAATACGTAAAGAAATGATTGTGTGCCTGAAATGAATGTGTGAACAACGTGTGCAGCCTGCAGATTTTTAACAGACCTTAAATTTACTAATGTATAATGAAATGTGTGTGGTGTTGAAATGTATATTGAGTGACAGACAAAGGCAGGGTGCAGATGTGTGCAGGGTGTGAGGTGTTCACGTTGTTTTATCAGTAAAAACGGTTTGAAAGTGAGTGTACAAGAGATGTGAACTACTGTACAATACGGACAGGAGCAGTGCACAAAGTGAAAAACACGTAGTGCACAGCTGCCTTACAGACTACCACAAAACTGATTTTTGCCAGGGGTTCTCTATACATGGAGAAGTTGATTAATGAAGTTGCGAGATGTATGAGATTTTGCAATCTTTTTAATATATTCCTTTGAGGAAGTAGAATTTATTACTACAAACTATATTAAGATCCAATATTAAAAATATGATCTCGAAAAACTGCTCAGAGGAATCCGCCGGGAGTGGAACGAAACCTGACCCGAAAGCAAAACATGGGATTAATTTGGGCAGTGGGCAGTCTATTTTTTCCTGTAAATGGCAGGGCATAGACTAATTTGAACTATTAATAGCCAAACATGAATTCCAATAAGTGATGTGGGTAACAAATATTGTAAGCTGTGAAATCACTTTTTTCTTAATGAAGAAATAACAGTTGCTCTGGTCTCCGATTTACCTATATTTATTTGTCAGACCATCTTGGCCGCTTAACGGCTGTTTAATTTTATCTACCATCTACGTAGTGAACGTACAAAATTATTTTTCATCAAAAAGATTGATTTGATCAAAATGTATTAATCTTTTCTTGGGGTATTCCAGTCCTTCTTCATGAGTTTTGAATCTCAAAATGTGATTCGTCTGTAATGGAATGCTCATTATTCCTTTCAACTAAAAGTTGTGTAGATACTTACGTGTCATAAAGTCGGTAAATGGGTGGTATGCCCATGAAGACCACTGTGGCGGCAGCCACAACCATCGATAGAGCAATGAGAACGAGCATCAGCTGCCGCCCTCTGCGCCAACGGAAGAGCGGCAACACCGCGAGCGGCGCCACAATCACCAACTGCATGTCGGCTGCCAGGAACCATGAGGGGGTCATACACTGCAACATAATATGCAAAACACCAGGTGTCAGGTAATAAAAATGACAATTAGAGTTTTTTCTTTGACTTCTGAGTACGCAAGGGTTCAAAGGAGTTTATTATTTTCTGCATAAATATTATTCTTAAATACGAATGGGACAATTTCCGCATCACTTCACATACTATCTAGAATAGGAAAGTTGGGTTCATTGATCAAAGATTTGCCCTCGGATATTAGTGATTGTTAACCTTTCTATAACATAATTTCATTGCAGATTATGACCATTTCAGAATCGGAATCGAAGTTTCTCTTCAATTTTTTCAAACGAATAGTGCTAATTACACTCTTTAATATGACGTGCTGCATAACTGCTGCATAACTGCATAACCTGCTGCATAACTGTTTCTATACAATTCGAGACTATACCGAGCATCAAAAAGGAAAGTAGAATTAATTTTAACAATGATAGTTAATGTAATTATTTATCATTTGGACTGTATAATTCTAAAGAACCTGTAACAAGTATTGTACCACAGTTTCTGGGTTGATGGCCCCCATCTCGATCAGGTTTTTCGTCCAGTTTCCCTGATCCTTGAGCAAATGCTGAGATGGTCCCTTGTTTTGCTTCTGGACATAAATGTAACTTCATTATTTGTGCACGTCTTCTGAATTTCAGTGGGAAATATAGTTATTCAAATTATCGTTTTTCATATTATCGCGGCAAAAAGTATTATTCTTTCATGAAGAACATGAGGGTTCAGGGTAGGAATTTATAGCTAATTTACCTTTGAAAATATATTTTATTATATAGGAGGGAATATTTTTGTCAACAAAACTCGAAAAAAATCTCTCGTTTCTGTATTCAAAATTCGACTAGAATATGGTTTAGGATAGAGACCACAGAATTATGAAAACGTGCACAAAATTCACTTCTCCCCATAGCTCGTCATACGCAGTTTTTAACTGTTTTTGACGTAAATAAATAAATAAATAAACGTAAAGTTCTTTTTTTTTGAATCACAGAAATGGATGTTCTTGGAAAGATCTCTCACAACGTTAATATGCATATTTGAAGTAATTTGTAAACACTATTGTATTTGTGAGTTAATGTACTTCAAATGAATTCAAATAAAGTTTTTCGAAAACACCAAAGATTCCTGTAAAAAAAGAGTTTCAAATTTCGAATTTATGTACAGTAGAGTTTAACACCATTTTCTTAAAAACGGCTACAAATTTATCAAAGAAAATTACAATTTAGGACGAGATATTACTGTTCAATATTCTTAAAATAATATTTCCGTTCTTCTATTAGGAAACCGAAAAATTAAAAAAAATGTCAAACTTTGGGCGGTGATAGATGGCAGCTGGCAAGAGTGTGTGGCAATTGGAATATGTGAGTATTTGTGGAGTAATTGGGCGTCAAAGCCCGCTCTGAAAATCCTTCGCTCTCTGATCGTAATTTCAGACCTGTTCTGAGTAAGATGGATTCTACGTATGTTAGAATGTATATATTATTCATATTTCTTTGTTTGTTTCTTACATTGGAGCTTTTGTTACACGTTTACTTTAGAAATTATTATCTTTTAAAATTATTTAAAGCCTATTTGAAATAAATATGAAATACAGGTTGCGAACTTTCAGTCGCCCGCTCCCAACTTGTGCAGTTGGATTCTACGTAAGTTAAAATTAGTATATTATACCCATGACGTGTTTTATTATGCGTACGTGTTTTTCTTGAAAAAACACAACCTCTTAGACGAAAAATAATAATTTTGCAAAATGTAGCAATGCAACGAGTCTCTAGATTCACTCTTTTTATAGTTTCTTTATAAATATATTCTGAATGTTGGATAATAATGCGTATCTGTGAAAAAAATTCCAAGATATTTTGAAAATGCTATATCATTCAAAATTTACCTTGAAATCCCCCCCACCTCAAATATATCACAAAACCTAAGAGAATTTAAACAGTGCTAATAAAAATGGTTTGTTAATCTAATGTATCCTGAAATGAAGAGTGAAAAATGAAAATGCAATATTTTAAGTACATACAAATTTTATAAAATGTAAATTAGCAAGATGTCTTAGCTTATATATAAAGAATGGTATACGTTCCTTTCTTGACAATCTCAGTGTTGTGAGACTGTAATGTCGATTAGATGTCATTTTCTTGTATTGACCCTGCAGATCGTGCAGTGAACGGTCGTAAGTAAACCTATTTTACTTTCTCGCACTTACTAACGTAAGAATAGAAAGTATTGTAATCGTACGCTGAAAAAGGCGAATTTTTGACTTTAAATTTTCTCTACATAAGTAAAAAAAGAGACGGTAAAAATATAGTACTTGTCCCATTTTCGGATAATTCTCTTTTTTTGGAAAATTGCAAAAAAATCCAAACTACAAAATTGAAGATAGAGATTTTTGCTTAAGACAGAGTCTGTTGTACAAAATTAGCTCTTTGAAAAGGTTATGTACAATTTTTTGTGAAAGTATTTTTCGCATTATTTCTGTTTGAATTTAATGAAACGTAAATGGGAGTCCCGTCGTGCATAACGATAACATTGTCACATTGCGAGAAAGTATGTACTATTGTCAAACCACTAGTTCTTTTAACGCAATACCAGGCATTTGGTTTGTTATTTAAGTTAAGTAGCACATCTCATATTTCATTAGCAGAAATCGCTCACAATTTAATATACAACTTACCAAGTTCATGTTGTTGGCGTAATTGCTTATGTAGAGAACATTCCAAATCCAACTCTCTCTGCACGAATCAACATTGTACTTGATTTGTGGCCAGTGGGGTCCATCGCCTAGATATTCGAGGAACGTTGCATAGAATAAGATTAGCAGGTAGTAAACGGGACTCAATCTGTGAATACAAATTAAACGTTGTTCAAACAGGTGAAAAATACAGTACACAATATTGATATAATATTGATATGACTTCTATGGTGTAATTGATCGTGATTATTATGAGACATGATTATGATAATCTCCAAATAACTACAAAGAATTTACCATTACTTCAAATGAACAAATCAGCAAATGATTAACCCTCGAGCGGGCGCGCTGTTGCACGGAGTGCAACACGCATACATTTTTGCTTCTCATTAATATTAACGGAAAATTTCGTTGCTGAGGACGGAAAGTATTCCAACAGCAGAGTATTAGTCATCGAACTGTGTTGGTAATATGTCTGTCAACCGAACGATAGCAGTTTCCTGGCGCCTTTTGTCGCAGCCTACGCTTTCCGTTGCACTCCGTGCCACGCGCGCCCGGTCCAGTGAGTCAACGCGATACTGAAACCCCTCGCATGGCACGTCTTCCTGCTATCAGACGTTTCTCGCAACAGATCGTATTGCGTCCATTCAAGCGATATTGCAATGAGTGGCATCGTTGTCAGTTCCCAAAAAGACGCTGACATAGTAAGTTCTTCGCCTATTCAAGTGAGAAAAGCGTTTAGATCTCTTTGTGAATGATGTAAGTACACTTGCCAAATTCTTTACTCGTGTCTGATAGATAAAGACCTACAGCACGCACTAACTCCAATAACACGAAACCATAATATTATGAGATTTGCATTTTTTTTAAATTTCAAATATTCCTCGTTTATATAGGTCTCGCAATGTGAAGGATGAAGATATTCAACGAATTCTCGAAGAGCTCTCGGATGATGAAGTTGAAATATGTTTTGATGAGAGTTCTGGCAGCGGTGATGAAGAAGTAATTGAAGAAGATGATCATTTGAGTAATTCGGAATTATCTGACGACAGTGAAAGTGAAATTATTAACTACCATATCGGAAATGACTTCTTCACCGGCAAGGATAAAAGTTACGTGTGGAATAAGAGTCCTCTGACCAAAACTTCAAAAGTTAGATCTAAAAATATAGTGAAAGTGTTACCAGGGCCAAAATTGTGCGCAAAGGATGCTCTAAATGAAATATCCGCATTTCACAAGTTCATAGACCTTGGAATAATAGACAAGATTGTATTGTATACAAACATGTACATTGCAAACAAGAAACTTGAAGTCCAGTATTCTCGTGAAAGAGATTCTCAAGAAACAGACAGAACGGAAATATTAGCGGTGATTGGCATGCTTTACTTGATTGGGACGAAGAAAGGGCAGCATGCTAATGTCCAGGAGCTGTGGCAAACAGATGGAAGCGGAATGCAAATTGTGAGGGCTGCTTTTAGTTACAAAAGATTTTTGTTTCTTTTACGGTCTATCATATTTGATGACAAGGAAACGCGGCATGCTCGGCAAGAAAATGATAAGCTTTCTGCTATTCGAGAAATATTGGAGGAGTTCACAGAAAACTGTAAAAAAAATTACAGCTTAAGTGAATTTGTTACAGTGGATGAAATGCTTCACCCATTCAGAGGAAGGTGTGGTTTTGTTCAGTACATTCCAAACAAACCTGCACGCTACGGTCTAAAGATTTATGCCTTATGTTGTGCCAAAACGTTTTATACTGGGAACCTAGAAGTGTACTGCGGAAAGCAGAAGGAAGGGAGCCCTTACCAAATGTCAAATTCTCCGGATGATATTGTTGTGAGACTAGTTTCACATTTACATAAGACCAACACAAACGTGACAACAGACAATTACTACACAAGCTATTGTTTGTCAAAACGGCTGTTAGATATTGGTTTGACAACATTAGGGACTTTGAAAAAAAACAAAAAAGAAATACCTCCAGAATTTCTACCAAACAAAACACGTGAAGTAGAATCCTCTACTTTTGGATTCCAGAAAGATTTTACTCTAGTTTCTTATGTGCCCAAGAAAAGTAGAGCGGTCGTGCTTCTTTCAACAATGCATGACAAACCTGACATTGACTGTGATACGAGAAAGCCATACATCATCATGGATTATAATGCTACAAAAGGAGGAGTGGATACTACTGTGGATCAGATGTGCAGTTGGTATTCCGTGTCAAGAATTACTAGACGGTGGCCAATGTCTCTTTTCTTCAGAGTTTTGGATATTGCAGGTGTGAATGCACACGTTCTTTTGAAAAGCAACATGCAAGACTGTGTAAGAAGCCGCAGAAAATTTTTACACAATTTGGCATTTTCGCTGTTTCAAGACCATATGGTTAGAAGAGCAAAAATTTCTTCACTTCCTTTGGACATCCGTGCATTTCTGAGCCGGTATAGCAAGGAAGAGTCCACAGAAGAGCAAGAACCAAACAGAAAACGCGGCAAATGCGTGAAGTGCGGCCGGGTGAAGAATACGACAACAACACTCAGATGTCAAATGTGTGGACAATTCACTTGCAAACAGCATGCAAAGTGTATTTATCACTGCATCACATGTTCTAATACTGAATAAATCATATTTTGAAGTTATGTAAGTTTACCATTTGTAATTACGCAAAGGATTTTTTAAAAATTGTATTACTCGTAGAAATAAAAAAAATTATTAATGTTACAACACACACTCATTCTAAATGTGTTAAATATTATTATACTATAGTTATATAATCAGATATTTACTCGCCATGCATGTAAAATAGAAAAATCATGGTGTTGCACGCAGTGCAACGCGCGTCCGCTGGTGTGACTAAATTAGGCGCGCCCGCTCGAGGGTTAAATAAATACCCCTTTACCGCGTGCAAGAAGTTAGTGTTGTTCAAGGAAGGAATCCAGAATATTAGAGAAATCTGAGAAAAAAATTAAATGAGGCCATTTGGCCCTTCATGTGATGCAATAAATTGCGACACGAATTTCATAAAACTGGTAAAAGTTCCAAAACTATATTTTTTCTTTATATCTTACTATTCATTATTCAAAAACTGACAGTTTTGATTGTAGTAACTGAGAGATCATGGATTATTACAACACTATCCTCTACTAATGAGTATTATTACTGTATTCTAATTACAAATCAGATATGATTCTTAAATTTTGACTGTAGTTGATGAAAGTTCATAAAACAGTTTTTTCAATATTGTTATTATAAATTTCGTATGAAATAAATACTCTACAATTCATAGTTAAACTATCCTACCTGATAAAGCGATGTACGATTGTCATGATGTAGTTGAATTTTCCACTAATGATGGAATTTGCAAGATAATAGCTGTATAGTGTTGCACTTATTGTGAAGAATGTGTCCACAATGACAGGGCCAACAACAAAAGGTGTATAGTGGAGTTTTGTACCAAGCTGGAACACAATATTGAGATGATACACATTTGGTGATTTGAAAATTTTGATTTGAAGTTTAAACTAGTGGTGCCAAAACAGAGGATACTTTCTTGGCTTATAAGTAACGTAATTAACTTATAATAACGTAATATTATTTCTTTGTCGAATACAGAGTAATATACGTAGTATAGAGAAAGTTTTGTAAAGTTTTGTAAAATAGATTTCAAGATTTCAGAGTCAATACACGTTTTGGGAGCGCCCGACAACGAAAAGCTTTTTTATCATAAAGTCCGACTGTCCGTCCGTCCGTGGTTCTGCCTGTCTCTCTATCCGTCCGTGAACAATTTAAGCGCGTAAACTAGTTTTAGGATTGTTTTCAAACTGAATACTGGGGGTTTCTTTACATTAAGTCCATAGGACATTTTCAAATTTTTTTCTAAAATGGCTTCAATTTTTTTCTGTAAACTGAAAAAAAAGTGTAATATTCACTTATCCAAGTGGATTAGGTCTAATTTTCACTGCTGTTTCCTAATTTTCGAACATGAGAACATTTCGAAATTTTCGGCGTCTTCCTAAAACTACAAAATTAAAGTAAGTGAGTTTTTCCTCAAATGAAATTTGTTCTCCTTGATTAGTTCTTTCGTTAGCGCTATGCACAACTTATCTGCACATTTTAGTAGAGTTTCCGCAATATTTAGTGATATATGTGTGTATGCGTGCGTGTTTGTGTGTGTGTGTGTGTGCGCGCGCAATATTAAAAAATTGTAAAAACAATGATTTCAAAAATAGCTCCAATATGTTTCTTTTAGACGTTTTGAACGGATAGAGCTAAATGAATTGAAGTTCATGATAACAATGCCAGGTTGCCATCAATGCCAATTATTTTTTTAATACAGAAATGTAATTTTATTATTTATATATTTTTCACACTGGTAATATTTACATTACCAGGGATTTATATACGACATTGACTTTGTGAAACAACTTTATTCAAATAATTTTGACGATAGATAGCAGCTAGGAAGAGCATGAGGCCAAAACGAAATCTAGCCCAGCCCAAAGAAATTAAGAAAGACACCGGTACTGGAATGACTTCACCACTACTTTCTCTTTGACACATTGCACAATTTTACAACCTCCCGTGGAAGATAATTGCTTCTTATGATTCAAAGGACTTAATTATCTTACTTCCAATAGTCTGGCCTTGTTGATACTTGGCTCTTGTTGACAGTAGAGGACCTCGTGAGTTAATAAGAGGTATATGGAGGCGAGAGCGCGAATGCCCGCGATGCAGCCCAACTCCTCCCTGCGCTCGCTCGTAAGCCGCTTCCAGCCCACGCGCAGCGAGAAGGCGCGCAGCACCACTCTGTACGACCCTAACACACACACACACACACATGAATACGCTTGCTGCAGACACACACACAGAGAGAGAGAGAGAGAGAGAGAGAGAGAAGGAAAGAGCAAGTGAGCCTGAAATACATGGAGAGGAGAGCGCAAATCCCCGCAATGTACCGCATCTCCTCTCTCCGCTCGCTCGTAAGCAGCTTTCAGCACACGCCCAGCGAGAAGGCACGCAATACCACCCCAAACTAAACAAGCCTCTCGCACACACTTGCGATAAACGCATGCTGCACAGACAACGAGATGAGAAAACGAATGAGAGAGAGATGGAGCGATACAGAAGATGGAGAGTGAGAGAAAGAGCGAGAGAGAAGATAGAGGGTGAGAGAGCGAGAGAGAGAAGATAGAGAAAGAGCGAGCGAGTGAGAGAGAGAGAAAGCGAGTGTTAGGGAGATAGAGAGAGAGAGTGAGCGCCTCAGGTATAGAGTAAAGATGTAGTCTATTCCTCAGGTATATAGAGTAAAGATGTAGTCTATGCCATCCTTATTCTATGCCTCACGTATATGGAGGCGTGAGTGCGGATGCCTGCGATGCAAATCAGATCCTCCATGCGCTTGCACATCAACCGCTTCCAGCCCACCTGCGGAGAAATGGCGCCAAACACCACTCTAAAAGAGCATTTCACACACACACACAGACACACACACACAGACACACACACACAGACACACACACACACAGACACACACACACAGACACACACACACAGACACACACACAGACACACACACACAGACACACACACACAGACACACACACAGACACACACACAGACACACACACAGACACACAGACACACACACACAAACACACACACACACTATCGATAAACGCTTAATGAAGAGAGAACAACTCCAATCCCTAGTTCGAGTTTACTAGTCTTGCCTTGTCTGCCAGGGTGTCATATTTTAGTGCTTTTGCAGTTCCATCTCATTCATTAGTCATGCTTGTATTTCTGTTATTAACACAATTTTATTTCATGGCTTCGAATATCTTATTTGTTCGAAAGTGGAGAACTTTATGATTGTTTATGCTTACTCGACACATCTGCATCTTCGTCTTCACAACAGGCGTCCCATAATGTTCCAATAGCAGAGAGTATTACGAGAACTGCAACTATAATTCTGCAAGAAAATTAAAGTGAAAGGTTTTCCTGAGTAAATGTATGTACATAATCAGATGGTGGAGGTATTAAACGACGTACTGAGATCCAACTAGCTTGTATATTATATTTTAAGTTTATTGCCACTGATATAATTGTAAATGGCCGAGAGCAGCAGGTTCAAATAAGGACTAGTGAAGTAGGAGGTGAAATACTGCAAGTATGAAGGATTGATATAGTGGTACTCACCAAAGGCGAAGAGCAGCGGGCGTGAGGGAGTAGTGTAGTGATATGAGATGGCGACCATGCAAGAGTAGTGTAGTGGTACTCGTGCGAAAGCGTAGTGCGGCGAGCGTGAAGATGAAATGCAGTGGTACTCACGTACAGACGTATCTCGGCGGGCGTGAAGGTGGAACAGTGTGTTAATGCCCACGCGAGGGCGAAGTGACGCGGACGTGAAGGAGTAGTGTAGTGGTACTCAAGTAAAGGTGATCTGCGGCGAGGTGTGTATTGGTACTTACACAAAGTTGAAGTGAGGCGGCCGTGAAGGTGTAGTGTCGTGATATGCACGTGAAGGTGAAGTCTGGTGGCGTGAAAGAGTAGAGAACTTGTATGCGAAGGCGAAGTGCGGCTGGCGTGAAGGAGTAGTGAACTTGTACGCGAAAACGAAGTGTCTGGCGTGAAAGAGTAGAATAGTGGTACTCACGTGAAGGTGAAGTGCGGCAGGCGTGAAGGAGTGGTGTAGTGGTACTCACGGGTGTGAAGGAGTGGTGTAGTGCGGCGGGCGTGAAGGAGTAGTGTAGTGGTACTCACTTCAAAGTGTCGTGCAGCGAGCTTGAAGGAAGTGAAGTGGTAGGCACGTGAAGCTGAAGTGTGGCGTGGGTGGAGGAGTAGAATAGTGATACTCACTCGAAGGTGTAGTGCGGCGGGCATGAAGGTAGTGTAGTGGTAGTTACGCAAAGTGCAGCGTGCGTGAAGCAGGAGTAGAGTTGTGTTACGCACGCGAATGTGAAGTGCAGCGGTGTGAAAGAGTAGTGTATGGGACGCACGTGAAAGTGCAGTGCGGCGTATGTGAAGGAGGAGTGTAGTGGTACTCATTCGGTGGGCGGTGGGCGTGGATAAGTAGTGTAGTGGTACCCAAAGGAAGGTATAGTGCCGCGAGCGTGGAGGAAGAGTGTAGTGGTATTGACGGAAATGTAAAGTGCGGTGGCATGAAAAAGGAATAGAATAATGGTACGCACGTGAAAGTGAAGTGCGATGGGTGTGAAGAAGGAATAGTGTAGTGGTACTTAATGGAAGGTCAAGTGCAGTGATGCTTGAAGGGTAGTGGTACTCACGCGAAGGCGTTGTGCGGTGGGGGTGAAGGAGGAGTAGTGGTACCCAATGGAAGGTGAAGTGCGGCGTGCGTGAAGGAGGAGTGTAGTGGTACTCTCACGAAGGCGTTGTGCGGTGGGGGTGAAGGAGGAATAGTGGTAACCAATGGAAGGTGAAGTGCGGTGGGGTGAAGGAGGAGTGAAGTGGTACTCACGCGAAGGCGTTGTGCGATGGGGGTGGAGGAGTAGTGGTACCCAATGGAAGGTGAAGTGTGGTGGGGGTGTAGGAGTGAAGTGGTTCTCTCGCGAAGGCGTTGTGCGGTGGGGGTGAAGGAGGAGTAGTGGTACCCAATGGAAGGTGAAGTGCGGTGGGGGTGAAGGAGGAGTGAAGTGGTACTCACGCGAAGGCGTTGTGCGGTGGGGGTGAAAGAGGAGCAGTGGTACCCAATGGCAGGTTAAGTGCGGTGGGGGTGAAGGAGGAGTGTAGTGGTACTCACGCGAAGGCGCAGTGAGGTGGGGGTGAAGGAGGAGTAGTGGTACCCAATGGAGGGTGAAGTGCGGTGGGGGTGAAGGAGGAGTGAAGCGGTACTCACGCGAAGGCGTAGTGCGGCGGGGGTGGAGGAGGAGTAGTGGTACCCAATGGAAGGTGAAGTGCGGTGGGGGTGAAGGAGGAGTGAAGTGGTACTCACGCGAAGGCGTTGTGCGGTGGGGGTGAAGGAGGAATAGTGGTACCCAATGGAAGGTGAAGTGCGGTGGGGTGAAGGAGGAGTGAAGTGGTACTCACGCGAAGGCGTAGTGCGGTGGGGGTGAAGGAGGAGCAGTGGTACCCAATGGAAGGTGAAGTGCGGTGGGGTGAAGGAGGAGTGAAGTGGTACTCACGCGAAGGCGTAGTGCGGCGCGCGGAGGGGGCGCGCGGGGCCGGCGCGCGTGCGGCAGGCGAGCGGCGGGACGCGCACGTCGAGGCTGAGGCCGGTAGAGGGCAGCAGACGCCAAGCCAGGCCGCGCAGCGCAGCCTCCACGTCGGCGGCCGAGCAGGCGGCGGGCACGCACACGCCCCACTCGCCGCGCGACAGTTCGGGCACGAACCCCGGCGACGCCACCACCACCCCGCCGCCCTGCGCAGCGCCATTCGCTTTGTTGAAACAGATGAGCGGTAAGGGTGATTGACAAATCCATAAGATGTGTGTGGAAGCGAAAACTATTAAGTGACGTTTTTTGTTCTTGCATTCTACTGCTGTATAAAAGTAATAAGTAAATCCTGATCTTCTCGTATCGATCTCGTATCGTATCTCGTATCGATCTTCACGTATTTCGATTTACATATATTTCATGCGGCAAAATTGAATAATTCTAGCTACTGTTTACAGTAAATTAACCTCTATTATAATCTGTAGTCAGTATTAATGTTTTTTGTGTATATATTGAAAATTTAGTTGCAAACACAACTGTTGTGATCATTGGTGCTAAACAGTTCTCTGAATTACCACCAAAAGTTATGGTCCTCAATCGGTTTGGCAGATATCGTGGGGCAATGACTTGAGGAAAGTCGATTTTGGATGAATTTGAAATGGAGTTCAAAGGACATTTGAAACATATACTCACAAAAGACTGTAATTTGTTGTGAAATGTAGTCTTGAATCATTCAGTGCACGGTTTTGAAAAGGTACTGGTTCGATATTCATTTACTTTTCTGAATTTATGGAAACTACAAAAGTTAAATCGTTCCGGCGTTTACCTTCAAATGAGTAATGATGATAAATATGTTTTAATTATAGGAAACGTGTTTTTCAGAATTAGGTACTTAATAAATGTCACGTTCAACAACTATGAAAATATACGCATTATGTCGTACATTTGAGGGAAAATATTTTTAAAATTACGTGTACGATACAAAGAACAAATACACTCAAGCTCATTTAACTTAATTTAATAATCAAAATCATCTGCCAAACATTAAATAGGAAAATATGAATGGAAATTGCCTATTGGTGATATTGGCTTATTATTTCTTGCCGTATTGATGTGAAGATAAAGGTTTAACAGAAATGAAACAAGAATTGAGAAAGCAAAATAATATATGATGTTCGTAGTCAATACATAGGTACGTGGTATTTTGTAATAAAGTAATTTTTTATTTTTCTTAATTACATGCACTTTAGAAGTAATTCATTCCGCATTCTTTTCGCAGCAAATTACCGTATCTATTTGTCGGTGGCGGAACTCGATGTGTCGGCGACCGGATGTGGCGATATCGAGAAGACGATCGACGGGCGCGCTGTACGAATCCACATGAATGCTGGCCAGGCAGTACTTGCCGTGCAAGGTGGTATTCAGCACCTCCGCCTCCACCGCCACGCACTCGTCCATGTCTCCCAGCGCGCGCAGGTTGCCGCGCAGCAGCCCCGAGGGCACCTTGGCCGTCGCGTCCGCCACTGCGCACACAGTCGCACTGCGCTATAGAATAACATAGCGGAGGGGGTTAGATGGAGGTGTGCACCTCCGCCTCCACCGCCACGCACTCGTCCATGTCTCCCAGCGCGCGCAGGTAGCCGCGCAGCAGCCCCGAGGGCACCTTGGCCGTCGCGTCCGCCACTGCGCACACAGTCGCACCCTGCGCTATAGAATAACACAGCGGAGGGGGTTAGATGGAGGTGTGCCCCTCCGCCTCCACCGCCACGCACTCGTCCATGTCTCCCAGCGCGCGCAGGTTGCCGGGCAGCAGCCCCGAGGGCACCTTGGCCGTCGCGTCTGCCACTGCGCACACAGTCGCACTGCACTATAGAATAACACAGCGGAGGGGGTTAGATGGAGGTGTGCACCTCCGTCTCCACCGCCACGCACTCGTCCATGTCTCCCAGCGCGCGCAGGTTGCCGCGCAGCAGCCCCGAGGGCACCTGGGCCGTCGCGTCCGCCACTGCGCACACAGTCGCGCTGCGCTATAGAATAACTCAGCGGAGGGGGTTAGATGGAGGTGTGCACCTCTGCCTCCACCGCCACGCACTCGTCCATGTCTCCCAGCGCGCGCAGGATGCCGCTTACACCCGACCAAGGACACATTGGTCGTCGCGTCATCCACTGCGCACACAGTCACAAACTGCGCTATAGAATAACATAGCACAGCGTGTTAGAGGGTGAGTGACCTCCTCCTGTACTGTCGCAAACTCGCTCATGGCTCCCAGCGCGCGCAGTTTGTCGTGCAGCAGTTCCGAATGCACCTTGGCCCCCATCGCTTCCTGTGGGCAGATGGTTTCCACCAAGCTCGCCAGGTTGCGAAACCTCTCGGTCGCTTCCTCAGAACCTTAGCACCGCCGAGCGCCAGCCGGCCGGTATGCAAGTCCCAATTTGCAACAGGTCTACCGCCGACATTGCCATCAGCGGCGCGGCGTCGCACCCCTCAATCACGTGACCTGTTTCCCACGCGCTGACCAGCGCTCACAAAAATCAGTTGGCATGAGCTCGTTGTCGCGGACGGATGCGCTGTCGCCGAGTTCCGCATTCCACGCCACTCCTGCGAACCGCCACGCGTTGCCTCGCAGCTATCAGTTCTCCGCCTCGTATCACGATCCAAAGTGACGAGTAAAAATAACTATATTTCAATTAACAATCTCATAAACGTTGTCGCATGCAAGTGTTGTTACGCTTCGCAATTCTTGTGTTGTTCATTACGAACCGCTCCACGTGGTCTCGTAGCCATGAATTCTTTGTCTCGCATCACAATTCAAGATGGCGAACGGGAAGAACTGTAACTCAATTAATGAGTAATCAGTCTATCACCTCCACGCTGTGATTGCCTGCCCTCCGGAACCTCCCTGCATTAGCACGCGCCACCTTCACGCTGTGCGTCGCAGTAGCACGTGGTCTGCTCGCGCCGACATTCAGCAGAGTACACCACCAGCATCGCACCTGATATCCAGCCGGATCTCAGCAATTATCGGCCTGAAACGGGCCTGGGTTCGCGACCCGCCCGTGCTTTACCAGTATGAAACACAAGGCTATGTATTTCACCAGCAGGTGAAATTTTGACCAATTTACAGATGTATTTGACTGACCACATCAGGGACATTGCTACCAATTCAATTGTGTCAAACCCCAACAATTATCACGTGTCAGTTGTATTACTTTCTTTTTCAATTAATATACGTATCAAATTATTCAGCCTTTCATTCTAACAACTAAATTAAAATTTATCATTCCATGCAGTCCTGGGCCTGCACCAAATGCCCAGGTGGTCCTCCGAAATTAGAATTAAGAATTAGTTATAAGTAAATTTAGTTTTAGGTCGTGCTCCAAGAGGAATGTTTGGGTTTGGTTCAAAACATAATCACCAAAGTCCACTCGAACCGCCCCAATCAGTCACATTGATATATTTGGTCTGTATTTCCATATTGGTGTGTGAGGTTTAGATCGTCCTTAATTGGTCGTGGGAGCCCCGTGATTAATTCTCGTACTCTTCAAAATATCATGAGTCACTTTCCATCGTCGATGTTGTTTGCGGGCGGGCTGCATTCAGGGTCATTGTGCAGGATTATTAGGAAAATTTTCTTGATCAAAATCAGTCCATTAATTCACACGCATTACTGTTCAGTTACATTGACTACATTTTCTGATTGATAGGCGAGTGCCGTCGAAAATCATTTGTGTGATATTTGGTGTGATCATGTTCGAGTATGTAATGAAAACCTTAGAGATAATTTTCTACTTTATATTTAATTTTAGAAATTTTAGGGCAGCTGCCGTTGCTTTAGCTTTACCGAAATTGGGAATATTTTTTTAAATATGGCGCCGTCCTGGAATTTTGCCATTTCAATGTTAGTAAGTTATCTCGATATTTTATCCACATTTCATGCATAAAAATACATTATGTCTTTGTGTATTGTACTCCTTGTTAATTCTCACTTCATGCTGAAAACGGGAGTATGTTTAAAAGCCCCCTAACATAACTTTCTCTATACTTGTTCTATGTATATTACTCCGTATTTACGTGCGTATCCGAAAAGTCAAAGCAACAATGATTTTGAATAGCTTATCTAATGATAGGAAACTTTGGAATGGTTATGGTGTTCTTTAAGTGGCAAAAAAAGGTGTGAGCTAAGGACCTTGCTTAAGAAATGAATGTAACTTAATAACGTTTTGCAGTAAAAAAAGACTTCTCCGTTTGAGGAAATATTGCTGTTGTACTTTAATGTCTTACCTATTCCACCTAATTCCTCATTTATCTATATTTACATTTGTTTTGAAGATTTTACTAGGGCATCATCTTAGGTCACTGCAGTGCGTCTGACCGGAAGGTCCTAGGTTCGAGTCACGACTGTGGCAGAATTTTCGACACTAGCTCACTAGCTAGGTCGAATTTAGTCGCGGAGAAATGTCTAGCGGCCGGCTGCTGTGATCAATAGTTTTCCTCGCAATCAATACCAGGAGAATACCGGAGCAGCACCCTAACAAATGGGCTACCGCCCAAGCGCGATCTTTTCTTCCTCTGGGCCTAACTACTTCCCTTACTTACACACATGCACTAACACTACCACACTCGCCGGGAGACCGAACAGAAGCTTAGAGCTTGTCCCGGATGGGAAGTGGTCAATTTTACACCGCTAGATGAACATAAATCATTTTTCGTAATCTCAAAGGCACAGAAAAGCAAAATTTGGCTCAGACACTTAAGACATCATTGAAACTGAACTGAAGCATGTATGATTACCATTCATCTGTTAAACTGTAACAATATTTAGCGAAAAAAATTCAGTATAGATTATTTTTTATTGTAACTGTAAACGGCCGTTACTTAGAAAACCGAATGAGACGATAAAACGAAATAGATTTTTTAACCATTGCTCAACCTTCACGTCATTGACACTCCTACGACTTGAAAGAAAATAGGATGTTTGTTGTTACTTGACTCTCATTGCATTATTGGAAATTCTTGGAGGCAACGTGAATAATATTCCAAGAACGACTCGATACAAACAGTGTGGACCCCACCCAGCATAAGTTACACAAAGATTTGATAAAGACTCGTGGAAATAACGCCAAAACAGATGACACATGATATCTTTCTTGAAATATGTAGTGTTGGCAAGGAAATTCTGACGCCTGTATGTGTTGAGAGATTATTGTTCCCTTTTCATTAGTCAGAATCATTGCTGTTTGGAATACGTCGTCGAACATCACAAGTTGTTCGAAATAAATTGTTCTACCACCAAATTCTAAAAGTCTTACTTTAGTGACTTAACAGGTAGAATTTCTTACTTGTTGCGAAGTATTACAGTTGGGAACAACAATAATAGACCATGCGGATAGTACGTTGCATACTATGGAATGTCGGATAAATGAAGAGCGGAAAACTGAGACTCTACTGTATATTATCAAAGAGCAAAAATTGATGGCTTTAAAATTCTTTTTAGTGGAGTTGATCATGTCTTACTGTGGAGCGCCCAGACGGTGAGGTTCTGAATGCCTTCCACGACGACAGCGACTTGGCGACGGCATTCGGCTCCAGGGGCCTCCTTGAGCATCTCCCCCAGGATCCGCAGGCTGGGCTCCGTCGGCAAACCAGGAAACTCCCAGGCTTCTTCGCCCTGGGCCCCCACAAGCAGGGCAGCCAACAGAAGCAGCAGTGGTCGAGGGTCCATGACTCGCCGAAGTAAGCTAAAACAATGGAATCCTTTATATCATAAATTTATAATGATGGGTCCAGAATGTATGCATAATAACAGTGGCTTAGCTGAAACTTACCGTCGGGGGATATACTAAAAAGAGAAATAAAAAATATAATGAATAAAAGTATCTACACTAATGAAAGTTATTACACTATATGCAACCGATACCGATACTACAAAAAGAAATGTATTTTGTAGATACGAACATTTTACAGGTTCTTCTTCAGATTTGTCGCAGAGTCCTTGCAAAGTTCGATAAAGATTACTACACAAAGGCGGAAAATTAATTTAAATAATATGTTGGTAGATACTCCAAATCATTAGTTTTTTGCCTGTCACTAAGAGAAGTTTGTTTCTAATCTATGCCGTCAAGGGCCTGTAGCAATGCAAGTGAAGAGACAATGGTAATTTCGCTAGAGGCCAGTAGCAATGCATAAGATAAACATTTCTAATCTAATAGAAATGTACTGTAAAATGAAGTGATAGAAAATTATAGTATTATATTAAAATTTGATCCAATTATATTAAAACTAATAATCTTAAAATCCGTGGTATATATTAAGATGAGTATAAATACCTGTAGGGTATTTTATATAAAATATAAAAATAATGTCGTTAAATACGAAGAAATATAAACAGAAATGAGATATTGAGGACGTAAGGCGTCAGTAAACAGGAAGAAAGACGAGTTCGAGCAGATATAAAATATATTAGAAAAATAATTTTTACTTTCTCATATACTATACGTACGTACGTTATGTAATGCTACGCGAAAAAAACGGCGGATTTTCGGCAGAAAAACTCTAATTACAGGGCCCTGGTAACGAAAAAGTCGATAAATCTAGTTGCTACATTAAGAAAAAATCTCCTAACACGTGGTACAGCCAGAATCCCTGTTTTGGAAGTCCTTGATATCGAAAATTCATTTGAAAGCAAAACATCTGTCCGTCCGTCCGTTCGTTCGTCCGTCCGTCTGGGCGTTAGCAGCAAAATGGGTTAATAGTAAAACGGAATTATTATTTAAAGAATATTAAATCTTTGCCTAAGTGGCAATTTTATTTTATTTATGGAAAAATTTGAAACAGTTTTTTTAAAAAAATGGCGCTTAAGCATTACTGTAAATGCTAAACTTGAAGCTCTTTTTCACAGGAATCTTTTGTAATTTCGAAAACCTTCATTGGAAGTCATTTGAAGCACTTTAGTTTACAAATACAATAGTGTTTACAATGAAAATATGCTGGAAATGTGGAAATTAACGGTATGAGAGATCTTTAAAAAAATTACATTTGGGTAATCTTTGAAAAAACAAAAAAAATACTCTATATTGAACTTTACGTCATATTAAATAGTGCAATTTGCAATATTCGTTCAAAAAGTTTGAAAAAAATTGGAGCCATTTATGAGAAAATGACGTTTGAACGTTTCTGAAAAGGCGGAATTTTGAAATTGTTTTCGCATAAAACAGTTGAGTTTTCCAGAAACATTTCTTGACAATATTTAAATCACATGTACTCATAAATGCAATAATGTGTTCAAATGGCCGCTAGTGTAATTATTAACGAAGTGATGGACAAGTCAAAAAAATTACAATTTTGTAATATTTGGAAAAGTAAAAAAATTAGAGCAATTTGGCATTTATGTCATCTCATAGAGTACATTAGGCACTATTCTTACCGAAAGTTTAAAGAAACAAGTTGGGATCCTGTATTGAGAAAATCTTGTTTTTGTAATTTTTTGAAATTGCACATATTGTATGCAATATTGCGCGAAAAGAACTATTTTTTTAAATGTTAATAAATAAATAATAAAGCCATTGAGCAAGGCCTCCCACTTAAATAGTGGGGTGTCTAAAAATTTAAACCGCTTTCAAGGGAGCTAGTCATGGAAAGCGTTCATTCTAAGTGAATTGTCCACTGTCTGTATTACTGGCCCCTGATCACTTTATTCTCTGACCATATTCTTGTTGTTCACTGTCCATGTAATTGGCCACTGGCCATATTATTTTTCACTTATTTAGTGACTATTATATATTACCATCACTAGTAAGCAAAATGGTAAAAAAATGTATCTGACCTTAATGAAAGAACTCACTATGAAAAACATTTTTTCATTTTAAGGAAAAATCTCTATCTTCAATTTTGCAGTTGTAATTTAAAAGTTTGACCTATAAAAGTTAGCATTAATCGTAGCAAAAGTAACGTATGAAACTCGATGTAATTGGTATTAATACACTCGTGTGAAGTTCACGAGACTAGCTCGTTCCTCGCTCGCATCTGTAGTAAATTGGACGTTGAAGTTTTATTCTGGAGTTAACGGTTTCTCTATTTTGAGAAGTATTGGTTTTATAAAAGGAATTTAACAGTGTTTAAATCTTAAAAGTGGTTTTCATTAATTAATGGTACAGTCAAATAATGTTAGTGTATATATTTTCTAATTTAATTTTTAATAATGAATGATATAGGTAGGACCATGATGGCTGCAGTAATGAATAACCATAATCGAATTGAATTGAAATGTAATCGTTTTAAAATATCAAGGATTTACGAGTAATTTTAAAATCCTCTGAATGAGTTTCCATACAAGGTCGTAAATAGCTTGATGTAAGATACAAGTTTCGTTGTGTAATCGAGTCATATCCGCCTACTATTGATAACACAGCAGCGGATAAGCCCGGCGGGTATCAGTTTTGAGCAACAAGCCGAACTGGCGAGCTCTGAAAAACAAGGAGCTTGACTCACAATGATTCTGAGTCAACCTCCGAAGTCCACCACATGCCCGCCCGCTGATGGCCGCTACAGGCCGCTACAGGCCCGCACTAGCGAGCGCCGAAAAACAAGGAGTTTGACTCACAACAATCGTGAGTCAACCCCCAAAGTCCACCATTTCCAAAGTATTGGAAATATACCTGGCAGCGTCATTCCTGCAACGTATGACTTATTCCCCTTCCCTCCCTGTCGGGAGATAAGCGTCCTTGAGGCGCATAAATACGGGTGGAGCCCAATACTCGGGGTTCACTACTTAGACTAAGTTACATGTTAATGTATGTGCTGTAAGAACTTGTAGAATAAATTCATTTTTGTCAGAGGTCTAAGTGTCTCTATCTCCTCGAGATCCTGCCAGCCATCTTTACATAACTATCGTACGTTATATTCAATATCTTCTCTCGTGACGACAATTAACAAACCTAAAAGATGAATCTGCAACCAATAAAGGTGAGCATAATAGCTCAAACAGGACTTAAAGAAAATACAAGCTACAAGTTTACAGGAGAATATCATTAAATATTAATAAAGAAGAATTATCACGTAATGAAAAATTGTTGAAAAACTATGAAAGGAATTACCAAAGAATGAAAGTAATGTATGGTAAGACGTGCCCTTTCTCGTACTTGGCTGGCGAATGACAGCCTACATTACATGAAACCTTAATATAATTCAAAGTTGACTACAACAATATTTACTTTCTCGCACTTAAGAAGAAACTTCTTAAGAAGAAACTTCTTAGGAATGCTGCGCGAAAAAACGGCAAATTTTCGGTAGAAAAATCTATTATTACGGCCGGTAACAAAAAAGTGGACAAAACGTCTCTCTATTCGTCTATATGTGAACAACGCTAGCGGCGAAACTGTTCAGCCGATTTTCACCAAAATTTATAATCCTCAATTCATCTGGTTGATGTCGCGGCCCCTTGAATAAAAAAAATATTTTAATGATGGGGCGTATTTGACATGAAGCCCCTATGACATTATCAAAATTTTCAAACAAATGGCGTCATTGATTCTTATTAAATTTAGTTGTTGAGTTGTCTAATGGAGATTTAAGAGAATGGTGCAGGTCTCATATTGGTTAAAAACTCTGATTTTTCGAAAATTGAAAAAAAATATTTTTTTCGGCGTCTTCCTACAACTACAATATTAAAGACAGAGAAATTTTCATTGCATAAAATCTATTCCTTCAAGATAGATTTTGAAATAAGGTCATGCACAATTTTTAGAAAATTTGAGTATTTTTCGCGTAATTTCGGGATAAATATAAGAAATTTCTGATTTTTGTTTAAACAATTTTTTCTCAATAAACGGCTCCATCGTTTCTGATGAAATTTTTCTGGTGGATAAACTAAAAGAAGTTTAAGATAATGGTGTAGGTCTCATGTTGGTTGATAACACTAATTTTTCGAAAATTGATGAAATTAAAACTTTTTTAGCATCTTTCTACAACTACAATTATTGTGGCGGCATATAGCGGTGCCTTAAGGAATTTACGACAAAAACTTCTTTTTCGTACTCTCAGGCATGCGCACGTGCGCTTTCCCCGCTCGCCTCGGCACCCAGCCGCGCCCCACCCCACCCGTTGTTCTTTGCTGTCAGAGTCCCTCCCTCCGACTTCCCCGGCCGGATGAGGATTTATGACCACTTGTCGTCAAAGGCCACTTGACGGACCCACTTCACTGAATGCACCTTTTGTGACCCGTCTTCGCCGATCTCTGGGCGCGCTCCTCGCTTCCACGCCTGTCGCGCCAATTCAAGAAAGTTCGAACCCTTTGCTATACAATAATTGCTCACAAGGGATGCCACCCCTCCCCCGAGGAATGCAGCTGCGTTTCGGTAAACAGAGACAGCGTTTCGGTAGAGAGAGATACTTTAAAAAATTTTCCACGAATCCGCGGACCGCGAT
>JAHLJT010002406.1:26252982-26302982 GCA_031308135.1 Acheta domesticus | reverse complement strand
GAGAGATCTATCAAAAAATTACATTTGTGTAATTTTTGAAAAAACAAAAAATACCAGACATTGAACTTTACATCATATTAAAAAGTGTAATTAGCTTTATCCGTTCCAAAAATTTGAAGAAAAATATTTGGAGCCAATTACACAGGCCGACGTCAGTTTAGTTACAAAAAGGAAAACCACTAATTCCGATTAATTTCAGGATGCTGCATTCGAAATTGACAGCCATTTTTCTAAATTGTCTCGTATTTTTGTGTAACGCGTAGTTGCCAGTTTTTGCCATTTTGGCTTCAGTTGTCATCAAAGTTACAATTTCCACAATGTTCCTAGAGTGAGAAATAGTATTTCACTCAGAACGAGCCTTTTTCAGAATATTACAGAATGGAAGATTCCCTTTGCGTATGTACGGACATCAATGGACTGATGAATGAGTTAGGAATCCGAAGTAATCCATCTGATTGGTGTCTTTTCATAGATTCATCTAAGAACAGTCTGAAAGCAGTTTTGCTTCATAATGGAAATAAGCTGCCTATGGCACACTCTGTCCCAATGAATGATACTTACGAGGATCTCGCACTCATTTTAAAGCGTATCAAATACAAAGATCATAGATAGATAGATAGATAGGGTTTATTCTACAATTGGGCTGATGTTGCCCGGTGGCAGAATACAGAAAAACAAAAGTACATTAAAAGTACAAAACACAATTAACTATAAAAACAATATATAAAAAATCAATATAAAAATCAAACGATCATGCAACTGCATTTACATGCCTATACATATACAACAAATGAAACTACATATATACTAACATTTAAGTAATAAACTTACTTACATATAACACCAACATTCATACATACAAACATACACGCTTACATACATATCATACAAAGACAAAGGAACACTCGCATACACACCAACCTACAAGTATTCACTCACAAGCATATTCAGACAAATATGGATAATCACTTTTACCTACAACATAATAATATACAATACTTATAATAATTTTTACATTTCTAACACGTAAAACACTCGTTAACATCAATCAATAAATACGAACTTTTGTCAGAATAGCCTATAAAAGACGCTTAAGATTAGCGAAATAAACTACGAAATGAAATCACTTCACTGCACTTCACTTCACGTCACTGCACCTCATAACACTTTACCTAAATACTAATAGCTCAATACTTTTTAGTTTACTACCCATAATCGCACCTTTCACTTCACTTCACTTCACTTCACTGCACTTTTCACCCTATTAATTAATTTCCTATACTTTTTTTCTAAAACCACGCGCTGAGCAAGGAAAGGGCTCAAAAACTGTCGCAGGCAAATCGTTCCAATCTACGATTGTTCTGTTTACAAAGGAGAATTTGCCTACGTCCGTTCTTTGAATTCTAGTTCTAATTTTATATTTATGATCAAATCTATTAAAATAATCCGGTTTATCTAGCCTTCCCCGTATTTCCTGCCATGCAGGGCCACCAGTGTAAGATTTATACATTACGCAAAGTCGAGCCCTTTTTCTCCGATGTTCTAACGATTCCCAACGTGCAGGTATGTTCTTCCGAAAAGGGTATTTTGCCGCTCTGTTTTGTATCCTCTCTAAGCTCTTCTTAAGTCCTATTCTGTACGGATCCCAACAACTAGCTCCATATTCCATTACTGGCCTAACAAGCGAGGTATACGCGATTTCTTTTGCTTTCGTATTGCATTTTTTAAGATTTCTCATGACGAAATGCAAAGACCTCCAAGCTTTACCCACTACGTAGTTAGTTTGTTTCTCCCATCCCAACTTGCTATCCAGGAGGATGCCAAGGTATTTACAGTTTGAGACTCGCGGAACTACGTCATTACCTAGCTGATAAGGCAATGTATGAAAGTCTCTGGCCCTACAAAATGTGATCGCTTTACTTTTATTTCCATTTACAGTCATTTTATTAGCTCTTGCCCAATCATTAATCTTATTTAAATCTTCCTGTAGTTGAATCATATCGTGCTGTTCTGTGATTTCCCTATATAATATACAGTCGTCGGCAAAGAGTCGAATTTTTGACGTTATATTTTGCGATATATCATTTACAAAGATAAGAAATAAGAGTGGGCCAATGACACTGCCCTGAGGGACTCCGGAAGTAATGTTACCCTTTTCCGATAAATGCTGTCCAATTCTAACCTTTTGATTTCTATCACGAAGAAATTCACTTATCCATGCTATTACCCGCCTGTCAATTTTAGCACCAATAAGTTTCAATATTAGTATGTCATGCGGTACTACATCAAACGCTTTGGCAAAATCAATAACTATTGCATCCACTCTTCCCCCAAAATCAATTACTTCAGACAAGTCTTGGGTAAGGGAAATAATTTGACTTTCACAAGAAAAGCCATTTCTAAAGCCATGCTGCCCGCGAAAAAACCATTCTGTCTGATCCAAATGATTTCTAATCGAATTAGATAATAATTTTTCAAACAATTTACAGACTACTGACGTAAGACTAACTGGCCTATAATTTTGCACTTCACATTTTTGTCCACTTTTAAAAATTGGCACTATTAAAGCAGATTTCCAATCATCCGGTACACTTTCATTGTTGATTGATACATTGAAAAGTCTGACCAAATATGGTATTATTGTCTCCCCTGCTATCTTTAGCATATCGGATGTAATACCATCCGGACCGCAAGACTTACAGTTTTTCATTTTCTTCAATTGTGAACGTATTTCCCTTTGATCAATTTTGAATACATGATCCACGTTGTTGTGCCCTATAACAATTTGGTTAGCTTTTTGTTTGTATACGGAACAGAAATAATTATTAAATACATTGGCTTTCTCTTCATCATCTACGATATCTACGTTATTCCATCTTACAGGAGGTGTCTCCTCCTGTTTACCTCGACGGTGACGTACATAGTTAAAGAACTTTGCCCAAGCGTTTTCATTATCATCTAAAATTAACTTAAGATATGATTCTTGCGCAGTTTTCTTTTTATTTTCTACTTCTTTCCTAATTTGTCGGAATTTCTGTAAATGTACCTCGCTGCGATGCCTATTGTTATACGCTTTTCTCATTTTTCTCTTCAATTTGCGAATTTCCGTGTTATAATACTCTGGGTCTGAATTCTTTTTTAAGTACTTAAAGGGAACGAAACATTGCCGAGCTTCCTCAATAATTTCTTTGAATTTTTTCCATATGTCTTCCAATCCTCCGCCTAACTTTTCGAAAACCGCGTAGTTCAGTTTTAAGAAATGTTGCAGTCCATTTAAGTCAGCTTTACGATATTGCCAAATTCTATTACCGATTTTATCATTTACCCTTGAAATAGTAGCATTTATTTCAAGAACTACGGCATTGTGATCACTTATTCCCTGAATAAATCGCAATAGTATAACATGTCTATCGGTCTAATGAGAAAAATATCTAACATAGAATTTTGACGCGTTGGCTTGTCAACAACTTGCGTCATTCCTGCATCCCAAACTAGTTTATTTATTATTAACTGTATTTTTCTATCGCATACTTCGCCTTGCCAATTAATATCGCTTAGATTTAAGTCACCCCCAATAATAATCGGATTACTGGTTCCATTCAAAGTTTCCCCCAATTCGAGAATATTATCAAGAATGGAATAATTACCGTTTGGTGGCCTATAACATGCAATAAGATCTATTGTCTGCGAGTTGTCTACGTTTATATCTACTCCTATCATTTCATAGTCAATGCATTTCCATTTCAAGTTCGCGTTTATATGTGAAACGCGTTTGGCATGTTTGGCAAATTTGTGGACATGTAAAAGTATTTGCAATATTATAATGTCCAATGTCTGGACCAGACCAATGTCTGGAAGGTGGATTTACAAAGCACTTTTGTTTTTTGTGTCTTTGGGACTCAAGAGCTACAGGAAAAATTTCTCACAAAAGGAATGGCCCCCAGAGAGTAATTTAAGCCCGGTACCAACAATGTCAAGTATAAGCCTCTGATCGATCCAGGCAAGGTACTATTTCCAACTCTGCACATTAAGTTGGACCTCATAAATTTCTTAAAGGAATAGACAAAGAATCTGAAGGATTTAAGTATCTTAGTGTTTTCCGAAACTAAGTGGTCTGTATACGTCTGTGAACATTATACCTTATAAACTATTGAGTAAGTAAATGCTAAAGTATAGTGCAAGTAAAGTAACTGAATGTATATTTTTTTAATTGTTTAGATTTAATAAATTAATTTATAGAATTTTAAAAATTGATTGTCTTTGACACTAGTGCCAAAACGAAATTGATTCCCTTTTTGCAGTCAAAAAAACTCACTCTCCGGTACTTTCAAGATAGCTCATTATGCCTACGATGGAAAATTTGGCAACTACGCGTTACACAAAAATACGAGCTAATCCAGTAAAACGGCTATCATATTCGTATTCAGCGCCCCAAAATTGGTCAGAATCAGTGAGTTTTGTTTCTGTAACTTTTCAAAAGTTTAAAAATGTCGGCCAGTGTTATGAGAAAATAGCATTTGAGCGTTTCTGAAAAAGCGGAAATTTGGGTTGAGTTCTCGACAAACTTTACTTGACGTTATTTAAAGCACATGAGCTCGTAAATATAATAAAGTGAACAAATCGCCCCTAATATAAATATTAACGACGTGAGAGACAAGTAAAAAAACATTTTTGAAATTCTTGAAAAAAAGGATAGAACAATATGGCGTTTATATCATCTCATGGAGTACATTTATCACAAACCCTTGCAAAATTTTAAAGCAAAAATTTGAAGCCGTTTTTGAGAAAATCTTGTTTTCGTAATTCCTTAAAATTGCAAATATTGCACGCAATATTGCCAGAAAACTACTGAATTTTTTTTAAAAAAGTACATGATCTTAATGAAATAACTTACTTTGGAGAACAAATTTTATTTGAGGGAAAAATCTCTATCTGCAATTTTGTAGTTGGAGGAAGACGCAGAAGAAAATTCAAACTTTCGCAATTTTCGAAAATTCAGAGTTTTAACCCAGAAAATCGGACCTATACCACTTTAATAAATGTGTTTTACCCTATTCTTACAAGAAATTTAAAGAAAAAATTGGAGCCGTTTTTTTATTTTGAAAATGAATGACCAATGGGCTTCATTACACGCCAAAATTAACATATTGATTTAAAATTCAAGGAGCCACGAGATCAGCCAGATCGATTGGGGAGAGTCTATTTTCGAGAAAATCGGCTGAACGGTTTAGCCGCTAGCATTGTTCACAGACAGACGAACGGACGGACCGACAGACTTTTTACTTTCAATTAGTTTTTCGGTATCAGGGATCCATAAAACAGGGATTCTGGCTGCACCACGTGTTAGGGGATGCTTTTCTTCTTAATTTAGCAATTGGATTTATCCACTTTTTCTTTACCAGGGCCCTGTAATAAGAGTTTTCTGCCGAAAATGCGCCGTTTTTCCGCGCAGTGTGGTAAAATTAGTAAACATGATGCGCCACATGAGTGGTAAAATTAGTAAAGTAGAATTAGAAAGTAAAATTATTGGTGATATAACAGCACATTCTTTCTCGCCCGTAGTAATGGTTACGTAATATTAGTTATACCGCAATTTCTCTCCGAATTAACACATCTCAGTCATAATATTTTGTAAAACTCATTATGAAATTTCACAACATTATCTGTAATGGAAATGTATAGATTAACATTAATTTTTAATTTACAAACATTAACAAATTGAGGTTATGATAGGTTATTACAATCTTAAATAAATGCTAACAATAAAAAGCATATGAAATGCAAACACGAATGCAACAATAGTCGGGATAGGAATAAGCAAATCCAATAAGAAAATGACGAGGGACTCGTCAGTGATAGGATCGTGAGGGAAATATCGAATGGCAAGCGCTCTGGAAGGAAAGAAGGAACACATTTTGTGAAGATTTTGCGTAACAAGACAAAAGCTGAATAGCGCGCAAGATGAACAATAAAAGACAGACGGAATTCAGGCGGTGGTGGAAGCCGCATCATTCATTGTGACCGTGACATTCCAATATTAGGACTGAATTCGTGACTTCATATTTGAAATGCAATAATGTTTGAACGCGGACGACGGTGTTAAAAGTACGTAAATGATAATGAATAATTAGTAGGCAAAGTCCGTGACTAGACAAAGAAGTAAATCGCATGTGTAGAAGAAATGGACACCATGGGTATTGACCAAAAATCAAAAAAAGGAAATGGAATGGACTCTGACCACGTTCAAGAGGGCATAGGCTACGTACCAGGAAAGTAAATAGACGGGGACACTGTTCTCGAGATTCACCATTGTAGGAAGATCAAGTAATGTATTATTAAATTTAAGAATTTTAAATTAGTATTTAAAAGGAGGCAATGGTCATGCAACCAAAAAGGGAGGGAGTTACAAACGAATAATACATTACGATACTAAAGGATTTCTTGATAATAGCTTGTGTTGATTTTGTTTTGAAATTGATGTTGTTTTAAACTGGAATATTTCCATAAATGTATGTATTACAGCTTTCTATGAGAATATCTACTGCAGTTCATTGGTTAATTACAATTCAACAATGGAAGAAATAAATGATATGTTAAATGATCCTACAGTTGGAAACAATGAATTGACGCCCTGCATTATACTGTGTGAGGTCGAAGCAGCTCTGAAAGAACTCAAAATGGGAAAGACTCCAGGAGAAGACGGTATATATAATGAACTTCTGGAAATGGGATCAGAAGTAATATTAAAATCTTTCGCAACTCTGTTTAACCTCACTCTTGGAAAAGAAGAAATGTCAAAACAGTGACTCTTAAGTACTATCATCCTGATTCTTAAAAAAGGAAATAGAACCAATCTAAACAACTATAGACCAATAAGCTTATTGCCGTTATTTTACAAATTATTCTACAAAATAATCAATAGAAGGATCAGCAGCGTCATCAATGAACAACAACCTATAGTACAGGCAGGATTTTGCCCACATTTTTCTACAACCGACCACCATCAAGAAGTCAGCCAATTACTGTAAAAACCTCAAGAATATAACCTCAAGATATATCTGTCATTTATATACTTCAATAAAGCTCTCGATGGAGTTGAACACCCGGCAGCTCTACAAGCATTAACTATACAAAGTATGAATAAAAAGTACGTTAGACTTTTAAGTAAAATGTATACAAATAGTTGGGCAAAATTAAAGACTGTGATAGAAGGACCAATATTCAAACTGCAAATGGGTGTTCGCCAAAGAGATCCATTACCACCGAATATCTTCATAAGTGTATTAGAATCAGTGTTTAGAAGAATCCGTTGATAAAAATCATATTAAATAATATTTATTCGTTATTTTCTAAAACGTAGCGAAAAGAAGACCGAACAATGTGGTGTTTATGGGGTTGGTATTGACGGTATTATTATTGGTGGGTATTGCTGCCAAGTTTTTTGCATTGAAAACTAACCTTTTTTCCCTAATCCACTAAATTATATTTTTTCGATACAGCCTTACACACACGCACACACATCTTTCTTCATCACGTTTTGTGAGGATACACGACTTATGAATTGCACTGTGAGGACTGGCTTACCGCGCGTCCAGAGGTGCTGCTCGCCGTGTCCTCGCGCCGTCCGCCTCGCGCCTGTCGAGGGTCTCCGCTCCGCGCTGCGTCGCACGCCCACAGACACTGGGGCGTCCTGGCCACAGTTCTCGTTCACACGCTGGCGAAAATTTGTGAGACACAGGAGACTTTCACTGCTTGTAATACAAAAAATGTCCTCCCGTTCTCATAGGCAATTATATTACAAGTGCAGGCTTTTGGGACAGTGAGTTTCTTCGTCAACCTCTTCGTCTATGTGCTACCTGACATGACGAGGCCCCCGATGCGTTACGTGAAGAGGTCACCGGATGTGTTATCTTGTTCCTCCTCGGACGTTTTCGACTGTTTTGGAGCACCTTTCTGTGTATGATCTGTATTACTTCCCCGTATACGTAAGTATATACGGAGTAATATATGTAGTATATGGAAAGTTAAGTAATACTGCGCGAAAAAACGGTGGATTTTCGGCAGAAAAAAATCATTGGAGGGCCGTTATAACGAAAAAGTGAATAAATTCAGTTGCTAAACAAAGAAAATAAATTCCCCTAACACGTGGTGTAGCCAGACTCCCTCTATCGAAGACTATTCTTTCGGTCCGTCCTACATACCGAAAAACCAATTGAAAGCAAAATGTCGGTCAGTCCGTTCGTCCGTCTGTGAACACTAGCGCCTAACGCATAACTACGATTTCTTCCAAAATGAATATTCCCCAATCGATCGGTTCCACTCGAGGCCCCGCGAATTGAAAACTTTCTTCAAAATTTGGGGATACTTTATATTAAAACCCCCGGACATTTTCAAAATTCTCTCAAAAACGGCTGCAACTTTTTTCTTTATATAAATCACTAGAACGGCGGCAGGGGTCAAACCTACATGAGTTGTTTCTTGAATACTAAATTCAGTTTTTAAGTGTTTTCTTTCAAACATTGTGACTTTTCCTCCTTTTTATTCTCTTTATTATGATATATTTGAAATATATAAAATATTATTCTTTTATTGTTTTATTATGTCATAACCCTAGAACAGCGGGAGGGGTCATTTTGACACCCATTTTATTTCGTTTGTAAAACTACCGTATTCTGAACTTGATCGGTGTTGGTTCGGTCTCATCGTTTCATTATCATGGAGATACTGCATTATCTCAATGTTAGAAGATATTCCTTTCTTCCAGGAATGCTGCTATATTTCGATGGCCACAGGGGAAAACTTGATAAGTCGAAAGTTTGTGGAAAATCGGGTAAATATATTTAATGGAAGAGAATCATAATTATTATTTTGTAGAAAAGTTTGCAAGTCTCAATCTCAGGCTCTGAGGCGTAAATTGAATGTGGGTTTTTGGATATCTTCGAATTATGTCAACCAATTTTGGTAAGTAAATATGCCTATTATATTGCACAAGCAATGGCGTAATCAATATTGAACAAGTTCACTTATCCAGTTAGCACATGAAAATCTTAAAAATTTCCCTTAAAAACCCTCAACCTTAAAAATTTCCCTCCCCTTCCAATTCTTCACCAACCCTCCTGGAGCTATCCACAGCCCAATACCCAAAATCAATTTGTAGTCAATGTTGTCAAACAGATACTTTCTTCCCTGATCCCCCTAATACAAAATATAATTATGTCCACCCTTACTCCCTTTCTGAGCAATGGCCCCTACTAATTATCAAAATATCAACCTACTCAATTGGAATGCCAACGGCATTATCAAAAAGAAACTATACCTAGCCCACCTACTTGCCGAATATTCTATTGAAATAGCCGAAATAACCGAAACCCACTTCCTTGCCGGCTCAAAATTTTCCATTCCGGGTTTTTCTATATACCGTTCAGACAGACCTTCCAACAAAGGCTCAGACGGTGTCGCAATCCTCATCAAAAAATCCATTAACCACTATCCACTGCCCCCATTCATTACCCTAGGCCTAGAAAACGCAGCAATTGCTCTCCCCCAAAGTTCTAGCCCACCCATAACCATAATTGCCATTTATAAACCACCCAATATCCCGATTAATCCCTCACATCTATAACTGTTATTTGCAGCGCCCACCTCTACCATTGCCATAGGTGACTGGAACTCCAAACACCAATCGTGGGGCTGCCGCTCAACCACCCCAAGCGGATCCCAGCTTCTGAACTTTTGCAACGCAAATAACATTTATATTGCTGCCCCTGTTGAACCCACGCACTTCCCTTACAATCCCCGAATACCCCCCGACATTCTGGACATAATTCTGACCAAAAATATTCAAAACCGAATTTTCCAACAACCCATTCCCGAATCTAACTCCGATCACTCCGCATTTCCTTTAAAGCTTCGCCGGTACTCACTCCAAAACCAACCAGATTATTCCACGGCCCCATCTCTTGGCCCATCTTCCAAGATTACTTAAACACCCACCTCCCCTCCCCATGCTTTTTCAATAATACAAGCGAAATTGATACAGCCATTAACACCCTAACGTCAACCATTATAGCTGCGGCGTCTAATGCTTCATCGCTCCCTCACTCGCCCCCCAAACCTACCCAATCCCTCGTTCTCCCCACTCACATTTTCCACCTCATAAAAACCAAACGCCGTGCCAGAAGGAACTGGCAGCTCCTAAGATTAGCCTATCTAAAGACAATTCTGAACAACCTTACTCACAAAGTTCACGAAGCTATGGCCTCTACCAGAAACGCCCAGTTCCAATCCTTCATCTCCAAACTAGCGCCTAATGCGCCTAACCTATGGAGAACAACTAGAATCCTAACCCACTTTTCCCCCATTATGCCTGCCCTATCCTCGAACTCAAACACTACTGTTTCTGACCTAGAAAAAGCGAACCTTCTTGCCAACCATTTTACCAACTCCTTTACTCCCCACCCACCCAGCAACCCTGCTTTTAACTCCAAAGTTAACGACTTTATCAGACTCCCCCTCATTCTAGCCCCAGAGCCCATCAAATATATAAGTCCATCAAACATCGCCTCTATCCTCAAATCTCTCAAAACAAAAAATCTTCCGGCCATCACCTCATTCCGAACCACATCCTAAAACATATCCCACGTAGATCCATCGCATATCTAACGGCAATTTTCAATGGCTGTCTCCGTCTTAAGTACTTTCCAACAGCCTGGAAACACTCCCTCAATTCCGATTCTTAAACCTAACAAACCTGCGCAAAACCCTGCAAGTTATCGTCCAATTAGCCCCCTCCCAACCCTCTCAAAAATATTCGAAAAGCTTATCCTCTCCAGACTGAACGACTTTGCTAATCAAACAAAAATCATCCCTCCAGCCCCATTTGGATTCCGGTCACTCTGCTCAACATCCCATCAACTGCTTCGACTGGTAGAATCAATAGCCCTTGGATTTGAAAAGAAACAATACACCACTGCCGTTTTCCTCGATTACTCTCAAGCTTTCGACAGAGTCTGGCACGAAGGCCTTCTATATAAACTACGCCTCCTTGGAACCCCCGACTACCTATTCAACATCATCAAAGACTTCCTCAACAACCGGTCATTTGCCGTCAAAGTTAACAACTCACTATCCCAACCTTTCACGATTCTTGCAGGAATTCCTCAAGGCTCCCCACTATCCCCAACTCTCTTCAATATATTCACCTACGACATCCCCAACCACCCCTCCACCGAAACAGCCCTCTACGCAGATGACACTGTGTTATTCACATCCTGTCATTCCCACCAAGTTGCCTGTACTTCCCTCCAAGAAGCCCTAAACGAATTCTCCACTTGGTCAGAGAACTGGCAACTAAACCTAAATCCCGCTAAATGCATTGCCAAAACCTTTACCCTAAAACACAACCCGCTAGCTTCTCCCTCTATATATCATCTACACCCGTCAAATAGGCAGAGCGCAGCACATATACCCCCTTCCTGGGAGTCCTTCTCGACACCCGTCTAACCTGGAAAGCCCATGTACGTTCACGCCTAAACCTAGCATATTCCTCCCTTCGCCAACTCTATCCCCTTATTAATAGAAAGTCATCCCTTAACCTAAGAACCATGCTACATTTATATAAATCACTAGTACTCCCTGCAATCACGTACGCAGCCCCAATATGGGGGGTGCAGCGCCCTCAACAATAAAACGCATCCAAACCCTACAAAATAAAGTCCTCCGTACGGCCTTAAATGCCCCATGGTACATCTCAAATGCCCAAATCCACAATTATCTAAAATTTCCTTCAGTCACCCAGCGCATTGCCCACCTCTCCCAAAGATTCTTTAACAAACTTCATAAACACCCTTTGCAACCGACATTCTCACTAGGAAAAACCACTTATCCGCACCTAAACAGCATACCATCAAGATTTCCCAAAGATAAATTTCGCCCTCCATAAATTCAACTGTACCTCCATATCATTAGCCTGATATATCATACATTTAATCAGCACCCAGCAATAGTTTCTAAAATACCCACCGCGATTTCCAATTGAGGAGCCCAGTGGGGTCATCCGCCTTCTTATTTATACTTTGTATTATATTGTGCATATAGTTTGTATTATTCTAATCAGTTCTGTAAAGCAGCTAAGTGAGCTGTACCAGAAAAAGATTCAATAAAAAAATGCACATGAAAATATACAAACAAGGCACTTCGACTTGCCTAACTAATCACACATACACAGAGTTTCAAAAATAGGCAATTCATTTTATCTAGTTTCTCACGCTAAGATAACCTGAATACGATCAGTTAACCAGTTTTCACATACAAATACACAAACAAGGCATATCGGCTAACCTAATTAATCTCACAAATATAGAGTTGTTTGATAAATTATATCAAACAATTAGTCTATATTACATCTATATCTATGACATTTAATGTCAATAATGTTCTTTAAAGGTAAGGAATACTAGAATGTTCGTTAGCATGACTATGTTAGAAAACTGAATCTTCACAATATACTTGTTTTCTTGGGAGAGTGTATAATTATTTCTAACAATACGAAACGCAACTTGATAAGATTATCTACTTCTTGGTAGTCAGTACGATTTTTCAAAGAACCTCATATTGAGAAGATTGTTGTCGTCTTAATATCCCCTGGATATTTTCTGAGGCTCTACAGACTGAGCCAAACCTACTTCAGTGGTTGCAGCAAAAATTATTACCTGAAGTGTCATGGCGCATAGACGTGTGGAGTTTATGGAAGGTTTGAAGAGAAATGCATTCAACGATGGTTCTGGATGCAATTCATTGAAGTTTAAAGATAAAACCTCAAATGAAGGTAGGAGTTATATTCTTTCCCAATAAAATTATTAACTGAGTTTTTAACTAGAAACAGGTTTAAAACATATTGCATGTTTTTACAGAATCACGACTGAACAAAACCAATGACATTCGGGAAACCGAATTCAATAGCTCTGTTGAGAACATGGTCATCTCGAAATCAGCACACAATGAATTACTCTATGAAGGTACAACATTTTTAGTTCTTGGCCAGTTTTATATGCTCTTAAAATCAATTATTCAAAAATTGAGATTAACTGCGATGGTTGTTACAGATTTGCATTTGAGCGATGCTGACCCAGATTTTGAAGTGCCTACTGATTACGAATCTTCATCAAGCAGTGAAGATACATTCAAACGTAAATATAATTATTATTAATCATTTTTATCAAAAGTAAATATCATTCCTTCAAAACTGCGTCCACTTCATTAGTTTTGATTATGGTTTCTATAAATTTAATAACATTCCTAATTATAATTTCTTTTAAATTTTATTGTAGATCATCAAATTGCGATCTCTAAGAAAAGCCGGCAAAATGATATTGAAGATAACGATGTCAATGATCTTCAGGCAGATCTTTCAAGCACCACTCGGAAAGGGAGAGAAATGAGGAAGATATTGAGAAACACAGGTAAAGCGTACATTTCACATAAAGGGAAAGCTGTTGAAGAAAGGAAGATGTTAACTTTGCCGACCAATAAGTGCACCCCTGCACAAATTCAAGCTGTCAACGATCACATAGATTCGTTTCCATTTTACGAAAGTCACTACTGTCGTGCTCAGAGTTCGAAAAAATATTTAGCATCTGATTTAAATATTTCGAAGATGTATGCATTGTACAAAGAAGTTCAATCCAAACCTGTTTCTTTTCCTCTTTACTATCAATACTTTCATAAGAAAAACCTTTGTTTTAAGAAACCAAAAAAAGACACCTGTCACAAATGTGACATATATGAAATCAAAATACAAACATCATCAGGTGAAGATAAAAGTAAAGTAATTGCCGCAAGGGATTCCCATCATTTTCTCGCTGAGAAGGCGTCTGCTACAAAGAGAACCGATACGGAATTCGCAAAAGTCAATCCACTGAATAAAGTATTTGCGTTTGATCTTCAACAATGCCTACCTACCCCCCGCTTAAGTACTTCAGTTGCCTTTTATAAGCGTAAATTATGGAGCTTTAACTTGACTATTCATGATTTAAGTAATGATAAAGCTACCAGTTTTATGTGGGATGAGACAATTTCAGGGAGAGGTGCTAATCAAATAGCTTCATGCCTTTACAGACATTTACAAACTATGCCACCAGATGTCAATGAGGTAACATACTATTCTGACCAATGTGCTGGCCAGAACAAGAATAATATTGTTTCACTCACGTTTTTGTATATCCTAAATTACAATATCTCGGGAATAAATAAAATAAACCATAAATTCTTAATCCGTGGTCACACTCATATGGAGTGTGATAGTGACCATGCAGTCATTGAGAGAGCAAAGAGAAATACCCTAATGAAAATCAACCATCTAAATGACTGGATGCAGGTGGTGAGGATATCAAAGTCTAAAAACCCTTTCGAAGTATTTTAAATGGCAACAAAAGATTTTTTTGATTTCAGTTCTCTGGTAAAAAAAGGAGGTCCTTTTCAGATTAAAAAGTTGACGAAACTGGACAAAAATTTATTTGGGCGCCAATTCAGTGGCTTCAGTTTAGAAAATCAGATGGAAGATTTATTTTAAACATGATCTCGACAGTTGTGAACAATTTGGTAGTGTTGATTTTAAAAGAAAGGGAAGACCCTTGAATTTTAAACAGTTGCCTCTTCTGAATGATGGATCTCTGGCAATAAGCGAAGCCAAAAAAAAAAAAGATTTGCTCGATTTACTTCCTTTTATTGACAACTCCTTTCATGATTTTTATAAATCATTAAAAACTGACCCTTCAGAACCAACTGACCCAGATTTGGAGGAAATCGATCCAGATAATTAAAATCACTTAATTTGTGACAACTTGAATATTTTCTGAAATTATTTTTATGTGTGTATTTTCAATTGTGTGTTTTGAAAAAAATGATTAATTTTGTAAAACTTTTTAATTGTAAGATTTTTTCAATTTATTCAATCCCTTTATTTGTTAGTTGCAAAATGTATGCTTAAATGTAATAAAAATGCATTATCTGAAACTTTCTTTTTTATTTTTATTCCAACATCACCTATAAAAGTACATCAAGAATGATAATTAAACATGTGAAAAACTTTATAAGACAGTGGTGCAAAATAAGGTCATTCGCATACAATACAAATATAAACTAATTTGGTGCATTTTGGATGTCATTGTAAAATATGCTGGAAATTACAATTTTTGAGCCAAGTAGAATTTCTGTATTTTCATTAACTGATTTTTCAAGACCTGTTGAACTTTAAAAGTGGTCTCCTGAAAAATTCACTGTTCAAGACTTACCAAGTTTTTCCCTGTGACCATCGATTTATTGTCGTATAGTTTACACTGAATATAGAAGCGATAATTGTTCCCTTGCTTCATTTGACGATTGTATTCTTCCCTGGAAGTAAAGAATGAAACGAGCGCAAGTTTCAGCGTGTATCGATCTGTGATAAGCTTATTTCCGTTTTATATTCTCATTTTAGTTTCCTTCTCAGAATGTAGCTTTTGCGGTCATAATGTCAGATTCAATTGGTCTCTCTGTGGACGAGTTGTCTTGTATTCTAGAAAATTCGGATATCGAGTCAGAAAGTGATACAACCAATTCAGATGAAGATTTTGTGCTAAGAAATAGTGAGGATGAAGCTAATAGTTCGAGCGATGAACTGTCAGCGGAAGAAGATGCAATATTTGATGTAGCCTAATCTTCTCGTCGATCATCTCAAGAGGAGCAGCCAAATACCCTAACACAGAAAATGGTTGCCAAAGATGGAACCGAGTGGGAGGCCATCAGCGCCAACTCCTCGTCAGCTGGAAGAAGAGGAGCTGTGAATGTCTTGAAAGGATGAGGTGGTTCCACTTCGTGGGCGTACCAGCGAACAAATGGACCTGTGATAAGTTCCTTCCGTTTGCTATTTGATGAATCAATGCTTCGCCTCATGAAGAGACACACCGAATAAGAAGCACGAAAAGTACTGAGAAACAACCCTACTGGACCGTGTCTCTCGAAGAGTTGGAGGCAATAATCGGCATCATGTACGCACGAGGAGCGTTTTGTGCAAAGGGTATCTCAGTTGATGATCTTTGGTATCGTTTATGGGGACCAAAATTCATAAAGGGCACAATGCCAAGAGACACATTTCGTGAGCTTTTCAGATTTCTCCGTTTTGACGACAAATCAACCCGAACTGAACGCCTTCGTGCTGAAAAGTTTGCTCTAGTGTCAGAAATGTGGGAGAGGTTTGTGGACAACTGCATTCGTTTCTATCGCCCAGGTGAAAATCGATGAGCAATTACTTCCCAGAACAACTAGGTGCAGATATACCCAGTTTATGCCAAAGAAACCCAACAAATACGGACTCAAATTTTGGGTCGCGTCGGATGTATCAACGAAGTATATCTGCAATGCTTTTCCCTATTTTGGAAAAGAGGATGCTCGACCAAATAAACAACCATTGGGTGAATTTGTTGTTCTGCGTCTTATGGAGCCATTTCTAAACCAACGAAGAAACGTGACAACTGACAAACTTTTCACGTCTCTTCAATTTGCTAAAAAGCTGCTAGAGAATAAAAACATCATTGGTGGGAACAATCAATCCGATCCGTCATGAAATCCCTGATGAGTTGAAGCAAAATGCTGAACTTCATTCGTCTGCTATTTTACGACACACTCCAGGCAACACACACTGCGCCTTGACAGTGTATCAGTCAAAGAAGAAAAACAAGGCCATGCTTCTCAGCACACGTCATCGTGAAGTAGCTATCAGTGATGAAGGAAAAAAGAAGCCGGAAACTGTGACGTTTCATAACGCCACAAATGGGGTATGACGTAGTAGGGAAGCCGGAAACTGTGACGTAGTATGGAGTAGATGTCGTAGACCAAATGACTGAATTATAGCACCAAAGCAGCATGCAGGAGATGGCCAATGCATGTTTTCTATAATATATTGGACATGGCGACAATCAATTCTTGGATTATCTACAATCATGTAACTAATGAAAAGGAAAAAGTTCATTCTTCAACCGTCTAGTGAACTGAAGGGAGGTGGATTGGTCAGAAGATGTAAACAAAACAGAAGAAGAGATTGTAGTTTCGTTTCCAAAAAGCGAAAGAAGTACCGGATCGATTTATGCAAAGGCAAACAGACCAGCGATTTGTGTGAGAAGCGCCATAAAACCGTTTGTGGAAAATGAGCAAAAAAAGTGGAAATCAGTTGCAAAAAATCAATTTAGATATTTAAGATGCTTTTTAGATGTAAGAAAGATATGCTCACCTAAATAAAGCTCTGTTATAAAAAACATTCGAAATTCAATACATCGTATTCAAAGGGTAAAATGACCCCTTCCCGCTGTTATAGGTGTATCAGATTCGCCGCCATTCTAGTGATATATATATAAACAGGATGTTGGTATGTATATAAGAGCAAAACTCCAACACCATTGGAGCGATCTCCATGAAATTTGGCACTTCTCCGTGCTTTTTTACCAAGAAGGTTTATGTGTTATTAATTCTGTTGTAACTCCACTACATGGCGCTACATATTCACGTCAAACGCAACCTGCAACGCACTCGGCAGCATTTTGAATCTATGTCGTTAAATACTCCTAAACGAGGCGTTCTAAGGCCTTAAAAACTAAAATTTTGAGGCCGAAATCCTCAAAGAAACGTTTCTCACACTGTAATTTACAAAATGAACTCTTTCTGAACATTCTATTATATTTTTGCTGGTACGGCGCTTCCCCATATTACCTCACCAGCTCAGACACGTGCAGAATCTGCAAGGAAATGTGAATGAGAGGGACAGAGAGCGGTGGAGACAAGACACACAGAGACAGACAGGGACAGGGTGAGGGAGGGAGGGACAGTGAGACACAGAGATGGGAGGTGAAAGAGGGATATGAAGGGCAGAACAACGTCTGCCGGGTTTTCCTAGTTTCTTGTAAGAATAGAATAAAATACATTTATTAAGGTGGCATAGGTCCTAATTTCACGGTTAAGTTGAATTTTCGAAAATTGCAAAAGTTTGAATTTTCTGACCTCTTCCTACAACTACAAAATGTAAGATAGATTTTTCTTTTAAATAAAATTTGTTCTTCATAGTGAGTTCTTTCATTAAGGTCGTGTTCATTTTTTGAAAATGTTTGTAGTTTTCGCGCAATATTGCAATATGTGCCATTTTGAAAAATTACAAAAAATAAGATTTTCTCAAAAAGGCTCCGAATTTTTTAAAAAAAACTTGTGGTAAGTACCAAATGAAGTCTATAAAATGACAAACGCAATTTTGCTCTATTCTTTTGTTTTTTCAAAAATTACAATTTTTTTAATTTGTATCTCACGTTGTTGATATTTACATTTGCGGCGATTTGTACACGTTGTTATATTTACGAGTGTATGTGCTTTAAAGAATGTCATATAAAGTTTCTTGGAAACTCAACCGTTTTGTGTGAAAACAATCTCAAATTCCACATTTTCAGAAACGCTCAAAAGCTATTTTCTCATAAATGGCTCCAAATTCTTTCATTTCTTTGAAAATAAAATAAAATGTAAAAAGAATGTAGTTTGGGTGGCCATAGATGGCAGTTGGTAAGAATATTCGTCAAGTCCGAATATATGTCAAGTTCGAGACCAAGGGAAATAGAAAACTAATACGGGAAAGTGTGTGCCATTTTGCCTCACTACAAGTTTTTACTTTCCCGTATATACGGAGTAATACACGTAGTATAGGAAAGTTATGTAATGCTGCGGAAAATCGATTTCGAGATTTCAACGGAAATGCACGTTTTGGGGTCCCCTGATACCGAAAAAGTGGGTCTTTTCAAAACGTCCGTCCGTCTGTCTGTCTGTGTCTGTCCGTCTGTGAACACTAGCACGTAAAACATACGTGCGATTTCTTCCCAAATGAATATTTCCCGGTCGAAGCGCATCGGACATTTCCAAAATTTTCTCAAAAACTGCTCCAAATTTTTCTTTAAATCTTGTAAGAATAGTGTAAAATACACTTATTAACGTGGCATAGGTCCCATTTTCACGGTTAACTCCGGAATTTCCGAAGATTGCCGAAAATGTGCGAAAATTGAAGTTAGAATTTTTTTCGGCTTCTTCCTAGAACTACAAAATTGAATATAGAGATTTTTCCTACAAATAAAATTTGTTGTCCAAAGTGAGATCTTTCAATAAGGACATGTACATTTTCTTGAACATTTTAGTTGTTTTCGCGCAATATTGCACGCAATATTTGAAATTTCCAAAAATTACAAAAACCAGATTTTCTCAAAAACGACTCTAAATTTTTTCTTTGAACTTTTTGTAGGGATAGTGCTAAATGTGTTCTATGAGATGCCATTAACGCCATATTCCACTATTCTTTTGTTTTTTTCAAAAATTGCAAAAATATAGTTTTTTTTACTTGTCTCTCACGTCGTTAATATTTACATTAGTGACGATTTGTTAACATTATTATATTAACGAGTGCATGTGCTCTAAATAATGTCACATAAATTTTCTCAAATATTGAATAGTTTTCTGTGAATAGTAGCTCAAAATTGCGCATTTTCAGAAACGCTCAAACGCCATTTTCTAAAAAATGGTTTTAAATTTTTTGTTCAAACTTTTCGAACGGATTGCACTCTTTAACATAGGTTAAAGTTAATTTGGGGGTATTTTTTTGTTTTTTCAAAAATTACAAAAATGTTTTTTTTTTTCAAAGTTCTCTCATAGGTTAAAATGCACATTTCCGGCAATTTGTAAACACTATTCAATTTGTGAATGTAAGTGTTTTAAATTACTTCAAATGAAGTGTTTTGAAAACAAACTTTTTTGTAAATAAGAGCTTCAAATTTCGCATTTACAGTGGCGCTAAACGCCATTTTCTGGAAAACGTCTCCAAATTTTTCAACGAAAATTGACATTTAGGGGGTTTACCTGCTTTTTTTAATATTCTTAAAATAATAGTTTTGTTCTCCTATTGGGAAACCGAAAAATTAATAAAATGTCGAAAAATGTAGTTTGTGCGGCGATAGATGGCAGCTCTCAAGAATATTGGCAAGTTCGAATAGCTAGCCGAGACCAAATGAAACAGAAAACTAATACGGGAAACTCTGTTCCATTCCGTAGCACCACTAGTTTTGCCTGTTTTAATGTATATTTTTAGCTCGGAGGTATTACAAGAATTTGGGTTGTCTAATCTGTTATTGTTTGAATTCTAAAGGCCGTTTTACACTTGTCACTTTTTCAATATTTTTCTGTATAGAGAATCGATGGAAAAGGAATGATCATTTCTACGCGTTTTTTCGATATCAAAATTGGATGAACAAAATCTAGCGTTTTTCGGTTGCGTTTTCTGCACGTAATCGTGATGGAAATATTTCTTCTGGACGTCTAAAAATGTGCTGAAAATCAAGCAGCTGAACATTGCATCTGTGGTTACCAATTAAAAGATGTTATTTTAAGACTGAGCACAGAACGAGACGACATTAGAACACAGTATACGTCTTATTTCTCATCACACTAATCACTTCGCATCAGAATCCAATGCAATAGGTTGCTCTCAAAACAGCACAAAATGAATAAATTGCATCACACCACCGAGTTAGAATATACTACATAAAGTTGTTGTAGCGCCTCCATCACCGCAACGAATTTGTCATGTTATTTGCAGTCAAAGCAGCGTCCTCTTGAGAAAAAGAGTATTCCAGTATTCCGTTTGGAGCTGGTTAAGGCCGAGTGGACGCGTGCCTCGTGTAACATAAATCATCTTTCTCTGTGTTTGACCTACGTTTAAATGAAAGACTTGATATCATAGTCTTATGATTGCTCAGATTTATCCAAAAGTTACATGTAAAACTGTATGGGGCCAGCAGGCTTAAAAAAGTTCCTGAAAAAGAAATTGTGTTCTTTTTTGTTTGTCAGACAAAAGAGTATTACAGTAATTTCAAATACATTCCTAATAGTTTTATGTTCGAGTTCCATTTTGCCTTACAATTGGATTTTAGCATGAAATGGTCTAAGACTGTTCTCCCGAGCCCTTACATGCATGCTCAAATTCACACGAAATGCACGCATACGCATTCACAAGTACAAATAGCAGAATGGAAAAGAGTAACTCAACCACTGGCAGTGGCAGTGGCAGTGGGTGAAATGTGATTACCACACCGAATGTGGAAACATACATGGTCAAGTTGTAATGAAAGTTCTGGGAAAAAAGTTTTTGCTGTTTGAGAACACACGTAAGTTAGATTATGTTGGGTCAGTGAGGTTATTATCTAGTAAAGTAATCCATAACAGACAAATACATATAATTAATTGAATTTAAATGTGCAAAATTTTCACATGGATTGAGCTAATGACAATTACAGAGAGAATTGTGGAAGTTTTCTTCCAGAACGTTTTCCAAGGGAAGTAAAACATCATTCCGCAACGTCACACGTTGTGCACATCGTGTACACATCAAGTGCATTCCAGTTCGAGCTCAAATGTACATTCATTTGGGCCAAAGTACACTTTTAGTACACAAATTGAATATCGTGGCAAGCTCTTGTGCACATCGTGTACACTAGAGATACGACTCTACACGCTCTCCGTGTACGATTGCGCGTACATCTTGCGTGCATTGTCGCACAATCTATTTTCTTTATTGTCGAGGTAGCCCATAGCGGCATTTCGTCCGAACACAAAACACACAAGAGTTGGATAAAAAGTAACGAGAAATGTTTTTTCTCTGAAATGAATTGAGTGAGGTATTTACATTTACACATCTTCAATATAATCACCCCCGTTATTAATGACCTTTTGCTAAATTTTCGGTTGATGTCCCATATTGAGCATCCTATAGCGTGAATAATTTCTTCTCTGGTATTGTACCGGGTTCTTCGCAGTGGTTCTTACATTTTACTGAAGATATCGTAAACGCAGGGTCTCATATCGGATGAGTAACGTAACTATTCCAGAATCTCCCACTGCCAGCGGCGCAAGCGTTCTCCAAGTGGGGTCGTCCTGTACGGGGTTATCCTTCACATCATTTCTGCCTAATCCGAACGCTTTAAACCATCGTGTGACTCGGGAGTATGACAACTCTGCATCACCACACGCTTTACTCTGTCGTAGTCCCAGAAAACGTTGTTGCTTACTCCGACTTCCTGCCACTTCAACTTTAAGTGCTTGCACTATTACTATAAGTTCAACGATTTACTCGTTCACGTTGCAGTAGACTCACAGAATACTGAACCCGCTCACTGCACACACTTGTCTAATACACCTTCCTTTTGTCACGACAGATGGCAGCACGCCGACTCAATGGCTGTATGTTACAGCAATATTCTCTTGACTTTTATCCAACCTATGTACATGCCCTGTGGGAGAAGCGAACCCTTGACCAGTCGATGCGAGGCAGCCACAACTCTCTTGCATTAGCAAAATATACTGCTCAGGCCGTCGACAGGCTTCATTCTTATGATTGACTCAACTGATGACTCTTTTTATGTTACCTGTGTCTTTCGTTTACAAAGAAATTCTGCCGTCAACGAACGAGTGTGGCTGAGTTGTGCAGATGAATCGCCACCGAATGAAACCTACCAAAAAATCAACCTTCAGTCCATGTAGTCTTTCAGATTCTTCCAAAAGTTCTGAGATGATAATTGTGAAGATAAGAAATGAATGTCGTATTATCAAAATGCATAAAACTACTCCTAAGAACGTCACAAAAGGGGACTGAAATGCAGCAGTGACGAATAACTTTTCTTAAATAAATCATTCTGAAATCAATCTTGCAAAAGTATGCGTTTATTATTTCAGCATTGTCAATATTAAAAGACTAACGAGATTTTCTGGTTTAGTTTTCTCAAATAACTTTTTTACATCTAATTAAATAATTTCTGTAATTATTATTTAACAAACATAATTATATTTAGAGTTACAATTATTTGTCTAGGCAAAGAATACCAAGAAGTCATAAAGAGGTAAACATTCACTTGCGTAACGATTTAAGTAGTTCAAGGTACTCACTGTAGTGGATCCACTCGGCGGAAACGACCAAACAGGCCGACAGAGTTATCCGTTAATCTTTGTGCGGTAATAATAAAACTGGCGTGGTTGAAGGGCTCAATAGAACAAGGAGATGTCCCACATAGACATAGTTCTGATATAATGAGGTTTTTACCTTAACTTCCCTCATATAACTCAATACATTCTTAAACTTTTAAACACAGTGCACTTGCATATAAGTCCATACATACAAGGATTTAAATAACATATCACACCAAAAGAATAATATTTGAAGTCTTGTATAATGTTAATAACTCAATTTCCCAAGATATGTAGAATAGTCTCATGTTCTACTGAACCATTTAATTGACAATCAAGAGGCAATTGCTTTTGAGTTGAGTTTGAGCTTTTTCACTTCTCCCCATAGCTCGTCACACGCAGTTTTTAACTGTTTTTGACGTAAATAAATAAATAAAAGTTTCGAGAACTAATTAATAAGTGATTTTATTAATGTGGGGAGACACGGGCAATAACGCCCGCTATTCCGCCTAACAACGTAATACAAACATTTATAGATAAAAAATGAACAATAAGAGTTTTCAAAGATACATTTAGAAAATAACGACTTTATAATAATAATTTTATTTCTGGCGAGGCTCTTTCGCCTAACCGCTTAAATATTTGCATTTACATAATTACAATTGAGGCGTTCGGGCAGAAACAATGGTAGCTGACATTTCACGTTACTTACAAAAGAGCAATGATCGTATTAGTTAACGTAAATGTGCTATATAGAACTAATGTAACAAAGTATTGAGGTATTTTCATTGTCAATTTTCTGGACTCTGAAGGTAACATTATACAAAGAAAGCCAAGGTTTCTTATTTACAAGAAGGGCGTAGAAAGTCTATAATTTTACTTCCGCAAAATGTCAAAAATTGTCCTCTGTACTCGAATGCCTCAACTGTGAACAAATTGCAAGAAAAATGGAGGGTAGATTTTATATTTATATCTGGGATGCAAGACTAAGGACCATCCCGGCATACGCCTTAAGCGATTGAGTAAACCCAGAAAAACCTCAATCAGGATAGCGGCTTAGGACCAAAACACTAGAAAAATGTACAATGGGGAAAAAATAGAAAGATTAAAAGAAAAGAGTAAAGACAAAAGGAAAGTAGTGGGAGTTAGAATGTATTAAGAAACTGGAGCAAGTGAGGAGAGAGAAGGATGATAATATGAATGTAAAGTTTATCATATAAGGTAACGATGGGTAACATTGCCGTGGGTGAAACATTGCCACAACTTCAGAAAAATTAAGTAGCACAGTCTGTATCGTAAATGTATTTGCTGTATGAGTTCCCATAGTTATCACCCTCTCTTAGAAACATTATATACAATCGTTTGTTGCATTGGGTTACGGTTGTAAAGTAAAATGTCTATAAATATGTATAGTGTATTGTGATACAGCCAAATATCACGCATGTTATGTCGACTTAATAATTATTCATTACAAACTAGAGAAAATATATTAATAGCATATACTGCTTTCAGGGTAACATTGCCATACTGATCATCTTGCCTCAACATTTATATCCTTTGAGAAAAAATCCTTACATTGAAAAAATTGACATTTGTGAGTTTATTTGTATCATTTATAGATATTACTTGCAATTGGTAATTGTAACTTATTAGTAGTAGTTGTAGTATTGTCATTATTATTATTATTTTATTTCTATTCGTGTAGTGTAGTGCAGTGTTGTGTAGTGGAGGGAAAGAAATGCGAAAGAAATGCATCACAGTTAAGTGTTGTGAAGTGCAGTGAAGTGAAGTGGAGTAAAATGAATTGGAGTAAGGTTTGTGCTGTGCAAGTATGTAGTATTATTCTTAATTATTATTGTTATTTTGAAATTAACTACCCTCTTGTAATTTATTGTTAGTCAATGTAAGCTTAATGTATGTTATATTAAGATATTCTGCCACCAAGTAATGATACTTAATTGCAGAATTAAAAAATAAATCTAAATATAATTAATCAATGTTTACAACTTACATTTGACACAAAATTTGTTTTGTTGCCACCATACTTGCACTGTAATTTTGCCATGTAGAAAAATAGGAAATCCAATATTTAAAATTTACAAACCTACGATGAAGTTAAAATGCACTAAGCATAGGAAAAAGTAAATCGTGGAAAATAAAGTAGGAAAAAGCTACTGAACTATATGGAATTGGCAAATTCACTTTTAAATCACGTGTGTTATGCCAAAATACGATGTTGTTGCTCAGCTTCCTAGACTAAATATAAAAAGGCAAAAATCACTTTTTCCCAATCCCATTTCATCACAATGTAAAACAGTTAATAAAACTTATTTTAGACTAAGTTCTCAAAGCAGTATTTATCTCTGTTTAGAGTATTTAAACTGTCAAAAACCAAACACTAATAATGTCCTGATGCATATTTATATGTTTCTGTTTTTTATCCAACTCTCACACATTTAAACATTGCCATAAACTTGGAAGTAAATAGAGGTGGCAATGTTTGACCCCCCCCCCCCCTGTGGGGTAATATTGCCACTTTCCTTGCTTTTAAAAAAGTAATAAAATCTTTCAAATTATGGAAGCTATGCCTTCAATATTTTGAAGAAACATTATACTTTCGTGAAGGATTAAATTGTCAGTATAATTATTGTGTAGTTTGATGTAGGAAAGTAGAACTTTAAAAGAAACAAAGATGTGGCAATGTTACCCCCCGTTACCTTACTGATATTCATAATAAAGTAGTAACACAACTTACACGTCCTGTCCCTGCGCTCACAAAAGTGAAAATAACGTCTCAGCATCTGCCTGAAGCTGACAGTGAAAACCAGGGAGAAAATTCGTGCAAATCAATTTCACTCAAATAAAACTAAATTATGTAATTTCTCACTAAATTTACAATTCCACATAGCCTATACAAATAGAAATAAATGTTAAGAATAACAACATATAAATATGCTGTATATTAATTAAAATATCCATCAAATAATTCATGAATATGATTTATAGATGCAAGGGGTTTTTACTTTCTCTCTACCAAAAACAGAGAAAGAGTACAAGCTCTTCAACATTGATCAGCAAAATAAAATATACAATTTAAAATATTCAATAAAATATTAAAGATTATTGTAGCCCGAGGTTTACAATTATACAATGGGAAAAATGATTCCTCTCCCGAGGTGTGCATGCTATTTTTTCACGACCATAATAGTTTCAGAAATAGTAATTTACATCAGAAGGCAAGAAAGTCGAGTTTTACCGTGACGAGACTGGAGAGTTCACCCGCCGAGGCAGGTAATCCTGTCAAGTCATGAAAAGGGTCTTTTGCCGTGCAATGTTCAGTATTTTATTCGCGACCTTTTCTATGCATGTTTTTCTAGAAGTAAATAATATCTCTGACGTGAAATATAGGGTTGTTATCACTATCGTTTGTTCTGCTAGCATGGCCACACAGTTGTTGATCGTTGTTCTTGTGTTTTCTTTAATGATAACAAGAATGCCAGGTTCTATCGAGGTAAAGGATCTTGATATGGAAGATAATTTGGAAATAATGCGAACTCCGACCGATATTGAGATGGGTAAAAATACCTCGCGGGTATTTTTGTATGAATTGATAAAAAATATATTGACGGAATAAGATACGAAGGAAGGAAAAATACGGAAAAATTTAAACAGAAATTAGACATTGGGCACGTAAAGAGTCGATAAATAATAAGGACGTATTTGCGTAAATACAAAAAATATTTTTTAATAAATTAGAAATATTAGAAAAATAATTTTTAATAAATTATTGTGAACCAAGAAGCATTGTTACAATAGACAAAAGCATTCCGATAAGCCCCGGGCAGGGGCAAGTTAGAATCGAAATCTTTGCTATAACAATGCACAACAGCTACACAATGGTAAAAACAAGCTCATCGTATGGAAGAGAATTTTGCGTCAGAAATGCTCTCGGTCTGGTAGAGTTCGAACGTGTGGTCATGTCTAGCAGAAAGTTTAGATAGAAAAGTTTTAACTTAGATTTCGTGGGATTCGGTCGACGGAAGATATGCTTCTAAAAAAAGTAGAATTTAATAATTTATAAAAATGGGTCGTGGTTTATAGAAAATTAACAGAAGTAGGGCACGGACACGAAAATAAAATGTATGCCGATACGAAAGTAGTGTGGAATCCCGAGAAATGGACGACGCTAAGGGCCGAACGAGTCTTCGCTGCGCCAAGAAAGCGGCCTTTATTCGTCATCAGGAAAGTTATCAATTAATTACGAAAATAATTTGTTCATAGCCAAGAATGTTTAGATATTAAGTTAAATGTAAGGAAATAAATTGCTATAAGAGAAAAACTATTAAGTTTGTTAAATAATTCGATGGCCACCAAATAATAGTTATTAGGTGAATAAGAATTTTAATTGATTAACAAATTAATATTGAAAAGAAGGTAAACAAAGAAACTTGCTTCTAAAAATATAAATATAGCTGCAGACTCATGTCGCTGAGCAATAATTCAGAAAAAATCGTTATTTCTAAATTACCTGACCCAGTAAAAATCAAACTAATCATATCGTAAATAGAAAAACCTTACCAACCGAATTTTTGTGAGAGCGGCATTTTCAGCCCACAGGAGAAGAAATGACGAGCCCTAAAATTGTATGAAAACGCCCAATTCCATGAATTAAACTGAGCTAGCCAACCAAATTTTTAAAAATAAGATAAAATTAAGTAAAGATAGGAATAATGTTTCGTATTGTCACAATATATTACAAGCAAGAAATGTAACTGTTGAGATGTTTCCATTAAAATAGAAAGATAGAGATGTGGAAGAATATTGGAAATTTCGTAAGGGGGCGAGATACTAGAGGAGTAATAAGTGTCACAGAAAACCTGTTTCTACCATTATTATCAGAAATGAGTGGAAAGTACCGTCAAACAGCTCATAAATTCAATTAAAATACAATAGCAAACTTTATTATAATGTACTGCACAGTGGAGTGGTTTTTATTACCTATTCTATTTGTTGCCAGAAATAGCCCTTAAGTGATAAATTGACAGTTACCTCTTTCTGATTGGACGTGAGCTCCTTCTGCTTGCCCATTTCGATGCTGACTGTTGCATACTTGCGAAACTATCTTTACAGAGCGCTATGAGACCTTGGAAAACCGTCAAGGGCCGAAAAACCCGACGCGAAAGACCTGCATATTGCCACTCACTTCGACTGTATGAATAGCAAAGTTGTATTGAAGGAATTTTTTTTCATTTAATATTATTATTATGTTAAACATACATTCATGTAATAACTTTTATCGACATTATATTGTAGCGTCACAGCACTGGGCGCGACCGACCGCACAAGTGGTGCAAGGGGGAGGGGTTGGTCCTCGCGTGTCGCGCCCGACCGGACGGACCCCCGGGGTCTCTCGAGGGTCTCTCCGCTGGGGGCGTGTCTGAGAAGGCGGCTGTCCGTTTACACTAGTGATGTGTGACGACGGAAATCGTTCGCAGGTGGACGCCAGGCTCCATCTGCAGCCAGCCCAAATCTCGAGCGGAAATGACGCTTTGTGCGTGGGAGGTCGGTCACGTGATGCCTCGCAAGGGAGGCGGGTGGAATAAGCTTCCTGGGCAGTCGAGTTGGACCGTAGCGATGTGCGGAGGTGATCGCGAGCAGCGTCTTGCGAGGCGTGGCTTTTCGCCACTGGACAAGAGACCAGGGGCGGCGCTAGTGTAGCGAGCTTGGGTTCTCTTGGTAAATACTGAGGGGGCTCGTCTCAGGTGTCGGAGTGCTGTGGAGAGCGGCGTTCCTTAGGAGTGTTCCTTAGGAGTGTACATAGTGTAATAAACTATTGTAAATAAATATGTACAGTAAACTCCGTGTCTGTGTTCTTCCTCATCTCATGACGACGTCACAATATATTTTCTACGTATGCGATTGCTAATTTATAATTTCAACAAAGATATTATTTTAAAATATTTTATAACGAGGTATGATAACTTTTTGTTGTAAAATCTGAGTGCACGAAAAAGAATGTTAGATACTATATACCCAGGAGCACGTTTTCTGGCAAGACTTCGCCATCTGTCTGTTAATTTTAACTGACTGTTAATGAGTAATCAATTTTAACACACACATTTACCCATCTCCTTTTGGTTTATACCCCGAGACTTGGCAGATCACTGTTGTTTTGGTTTTAATTGGCATCGAAACTAAAAAAAACATATCTGCGTTCCTTAAATAAGAAAATTTTCTGTCACTACATATTCGTATAGGAGTGAGCGCATGCACTATTGAGAGTAAGTTGTCTGTACCTTTAACAACATGGTTTTCCTTTTTTAGTATTATAATAATTATTATTACAACAATAATAATAGTAATTATTATTGTTACTATTATTATTACTATTATTATTTATTTTTGTCTTCCATAGCCACTGGAGGTGATTCGTTCTTCTTTGAAGAACCTGGAAATAAAATATTCAGATATTTATTTGGATTTAGTGAATCTGCAGCTGCTGAGTTAATTGAGATTTCGAATGATTAATGAGTAGACGATAGCTCATCATGAGGTGAATGACGGAGCAATGGTGAAATAAGAGGCAGAGAAAATTGGTTATACTTGAGAAAGCCTGCCGATATCTGGCTTTGTCTACCATAAATTCCACATTTCTACCAATTAATTGAACTCTGTTCTGAATGGGGAAAGGCGTATGTCGCCATTACGCCAAAAGTTATTATTGGGATTTGTTTGGAGAGTACAACAACTTCATATACATTCAGTTCTTATTTAGTAGTTACTAGATGGCCCGGTGAACTTGGACGTTAACCGGGTTACTATACTGCGATTTTTCTAAGAGCGACTCTCAAGGAAATTCAAATCCCATCTTCGCGATGGAATATGTCACGGCATTTCGCGTCTTTCTCAGTCGTTCCGCTAGATTTCGCACGATCGCGACCGTATGAAGCAGTGCTTGCGATCATGCGACTTCTACCGGCAAGACCGAGAAAAGACGCGAAATGCCGTGACATATTCCATCGCGAAGATGGGATTTGAGTTTCCTTGAGAGTCGCTCTTAGAAAAATCGCAGTATACTACGAAGTTAACCGGGTCACCGGATCAATTGCTGTTAGTTTGTCTCGCTAAAACTCGAAAACGCGTAAACCGATTTGGCTAATTTCGGTTTTAAAACATTCGTTGAATATCAAACATTTGATTTTCGTTCCATCTTTCAACTACGTCACGGATTAATCATTGTGTTACAGATAATTATGTCAACAAATATGAAACTACCTACAATTCTTTTCGGTCAGTACCGTTTGTGGCCTATTACTAATCAATGTGGTTATAAAATAAAACTTGCTTATAATTCAAATGCATAAAATATCTTTATCCACATTAAACACAACTCAGTTACAATATAGTTCTTCAATTCAAAGCTTTCTGATAAAGTATATTTTTTGTCATTTTTTGCGGTGCGTAAATATACAAAGATGACGGTTTTCCGACGCGTGAACACGTGACTATATTGTCCATGTGCGAAACAGGAAAACTCCCAAGTTAATTCTGAAAACTTTTAACGACTGGCCTTGCGATTTATTTATGGTCATTACAAAAGCCAGACGCACAGGAAATTGTAGACACTTAAAATCGAATGGTAAATTCGTTGATTTCATCGGTATATGCGGGATCAAAACATCGTCTCCTTTGTATTAGTCTAGAGCCAGATGGACAGGAGCTTCTTAATTTGGAAAAAATCCTATGACTGGTTTAGGCGCTAGCAGTGTTCATAGACGGACAGACAGATGTTTTAATTTCAATTGTTTTTTTCGGACTTCAAGGACCCACAAATCAGGTATTCTGGATACACCACGTGTTAGGGGACTTTTTCCTTCATTTAGCAACTGGTTTTATCAACTTTTTCGTTATCAGGGCCCGGCAATGAGATTTTTTCTGTTGAAAATGAGTGTTTTTTTCGCGCAGCATTACATAACTTTCCCTATACTACGTATATTACTTCGTATATACGTACGTATACGAGAAAGTAATAATCGGTTGGTAGCATCCTCATAGCGGGTTTTTCTCTCAAAATATGGACACGATTTCCTGCAGAATTACCTTCATAACTTTCTATTCTACGTATGAGGGAAAATCAAATTTAATTCGATTATTAATGGGAAAACATAGTACATGGTCTTCAGCATTCTTAAGTGTTTTCGTTAAACATGCTCCATGTTATAAAATGAAAATTATTCCCCTTCATGAAACCTTACCTCGAAGGAGAAATCCTCGAATAATGAGGTGGGCGGGTGAATCGACGAGCAGGAACAGGACACAGGAAATTAGAATAGATATAATTAAATCCGCCAGAATAGTTTCTATCTGCAAAAGAGAAAGAATGCGCTTAAATATCAAGCGTTGGTTTGGAGGGGATTCAAAGGTGAGGAATGCAATTATGGCGGGAAAGACCTGGGTGAATGTAAATGTGGTGAAAATCTTATGGTATCATACACTCGTATTGGAACTTACACAGTTGAGAGACAAGGCCTCGTGCTTTACGCAGAGAAAAAACGAAAAGGCTGGTTATATTTTCCCGTATTGTTATTATGCACTATTATTATTATATTTATTATTATTATTATAAATAAACGCACATACATTATATTCGAGTTGTTACAAATAATGCCAGAAAGCACGTGCTGTTATAGCACCACCGTTTTTTTCAAAGATAGACCTTTAAAGAAGATCATAATTTTTCGAAAATGTGATTAGTTTTTGCGTAATTGTGAGTGAAATATAGATAATTATCAAAACAATTTAAAAAAACGGCTAGCGCACGTCCCATTTTCGATTAATTCTCTATTTTAGAAAATTGCGAAAAATTAACTTTGCAAAACTGATGACAGAAATTTGGATCCTTATTAAAACCTATTCTTTAAAAGTGGATCTTGAAACAATGTCATTAAAAATCTCTGAATTTGAAGTTTTTTTTAAAGCATAGGGATGGTTGAGTTTGGTTATGAGACCTGTGATGTGAGGATAACGGGAAAGGCGTGATATACCTAAGAAACTTTCTAATCCTAGCATGGATAAAATTGCTGTTTGGAAGCCTGCTATTTGCAGGTTCAATTAGAATTATACGGATACAAGTAGCGCAACGTCGTAATATTGCGTGCCCATTACAAATAATGCGAGAAAGTATGTAGTCTATTGTTGTGCACCATTACAATCATTTGATATACTCACCAACGAGAAAACATCTATCCACAAGGGTATTCTTCTACGACCTCCATTATGCTGCAGCAAGATGAAATGAGCAAGATTGATGATGTATGATAGGCGACTGATCACTAGCAATGCGTAACAGTTAAATAGTCTATTCAGGAGCCCTGTAAACCCAAATTCGATGATTTATTGATCAAAGAATATTGCTATCATGAAAACTTAAAGTATATAAATATTCATTGTACAGTCCAATTTAACGGTTGTAATTAATTTCCACTTCCATATAGTTTTGAAATAAAATATTTTTCATAATATGTTCACATAAAGAAAATGTTCATAGTACGCACCACCGTAACCTGCGTGGCACGTAAATATTATCCAGGAAATTGCGATTGCCCAAAGGAAGCGCCCAACGGCAGGGTAAGCTGCGCTGTCGAGCAGATTGTACTTGTAGCTCGCTTGGATCATGTAGTTCGGTCCCACACAATTGGCCAGAATAATCAATACGCAGAGTGTCCAGCCTAGAATCAGGATACCCTGGTTGCAAAGAAAACACATATTGAAAACCATGAAAACGGATACACAATTTTTAACTCGCTTTCAATAAAATAATGTAGATCTAATTGTTAACAGCAATTAAGGGAACAGACAAAATATTAACAGGTTGGGGGAGAAATATCGAAGAGCATGAAGCTAAGAAGCACTAATCTAGCAAGAATTTCCAAGGAAATAATGTGACTCCTGAGTACATTCTATAAATTATTATTAAAATTCATAATAAGTCACAAAAAACCCGATTCTGATACCTTTAACTTTCTTGCATTTATCTTCCAGAGAAAGTTATGCAACACTAAGCCGAAACACTGAGATTTTCTGAAAGGAAATGTATTGTAGGTTCCTGCCACCAAAAGAAAATAGTGGTGCTACTGACTGGCACAGGCTTTCCAGTGTTAGTTTTTAATTTTCCTTTGATCTTGGATAGCTATTCGGACTAACCACATACTCTTGCCAGCTTCCATCTATCGCCGTCCAAAGTACAGTTTTCTGACATTTTCTTAATTTTCCGGTTTCCTAATTCTAGCACGGAAAAATTATTTTAAGGATATTAAAGAACAGTAATACCTCGTCATGAATGGCAATATTCATTGAAAAAGTTGGAGACACGTTTTAGAAAATGGCATTTAAGTGGTACTGTAAATTCAAAATTTGAAGCTCATTTTCACAGTATATTTTTGAGTTTTCGAAAAACTTCATTTGAAGCACTTAAAATCACAAATACAATAGTGTTTACAAATTGCTGGAAATGTGCATATTAACGGTGTGAGAGAGGGATCAAAAAAATTAAATTTTTGAAATGTTTGAAAAAAAGGTCTTTACGTCATATTAACGAGTGCAAATAACACCAACCGTTACAAAAGTTTGAAGAAAAAACATTGAACCATTCATGAGAAAATTGCGTTTGAGCGTTTCTTAAAATGCGGATATTTGATTTAGTCATTACAGAAAACTATTGAGTTTTTGAGAAACTTTATACGACATTATTTAAAGCACATGCACTCATAAATATAATCATGTGAACAAATCGCCGGTAATGCAAATACTAACGACGTGAAAAAAGTCAAAAATATATTTTTGTAATTTTGAAAAAAAACAAAGAATATAGCAATATTGGATTTATGTCATCTTATAGGGTACATTTAGCACCATCCCTATCAAAGATTTTGAAAAATCTTTGGAGCCGTTTTTGAGAAAACCTTGTTTTTGTATTTTTTTTTAAAAATTTGCACATATTGCACGGAATATTGCGCGAAAACTACTAAAATTTTCAAAAAATGTACTTGACCTTAAAGAAAGAACTCGCTATGAAGAACAAATTCAATTTAAGGAAAAACCGCTATCTGCAATTTTGTAGTTGGAGGAAGATGCCGAATAAAATTCACTTTCGCAATTTTCGAAAATTGAGAGGTAACCTTGAAAATCGGACTTATGCCACAATCATAAGTGTATTTTACTTGATTCTGACAAGAAATTTCAAGACAAATATGGAGCCGTTTGTGAGAAAATTTTGAAAATGTCCCTTGCAATTTAAGAAAAGAACAGAAACAAGTAAACCGCTCCAATTTTTTAAAAACTTTTAGTATGGATATACTCTATGAGATGTCAACTGTAATTTTTTTCACTTGTCTCTCATGTCGATAATATTTGTATTCTCGACGATTAGTTCATATTATTGTATTTATTGCTGTGTTTTAAATAACGTCATATACATTTTTTTCTAAAACTCAAAATGTTTCGGTGAAAACAGGCTCAAAATTACGGATTATCAGAAACGTTCAAACGCCATTTTCTCAAAAACGGCTTCAGACATTTTTTCTTCAAACTTTTCGTATGCTTAGAGGTAATTGCACAGATTAAGTTGACATACAAATAAATTTGCTGTATGCTTTTGTTTTTTCAGGAATTACACAAATGTAATTTGTTTTTAAATTTGTTGGCTGGCTTGCTTACGTGACTGACGTGCTGTGGCTGTGCTCCAATATTTTACTAATTTTCAGCTACTTTTCTACATATTTCAGGTGACTTTTGCTGTTAAACTGTCTTGTTTACTTGTTACAGATAAGCTGAAAGAGATTTATATTGTCCGAAGCAGTGAAAAAAGAAGTAATCCAAATATTTGATTTAAAAGACGGCGTAACGGACAAACGTTCATTTGAACAGTGTAAAGACCATTAATATAAAATTTTCTCTGTAAATTAATTGAAATTTGCGTAAAGTTTTAAACTATTAGTGAATGTGTTGTGAAAATTGTGAAAACATAAAAATTCAAAGTTTCGTAACCACAGTAACGGAAAGACTTTATATTTAAATTTGTGGAAGTGGTGAATTTCGTGGCCTTTCAATAGGTAAAGTATAGTAATCTAATTGTATTTATTAGTTTGCAGCTTCAATCTATTAAACACACTGAACGCTTTTTGAATTTAATTAATCACATTTAAATACTAATTAGAATCAGATCACCGTTATTTTTAAATAAATACGTAACGCAATTTAAATAAGTTAATACAATTAAATTTAAAAGATAAGTTACGGAGTAGTTTTTTTATAGTATTCTGAATTATCTATTTACTTATTTTCATATTTACCACGCACTTGACACGCATTCGTGACATGGCTACTAATCGTTATACACTCTCTACTCTCTACGCTCTCAAAGCCGATCTTCTGAAAGCCTTCACACACATCAACAGAAATTTAGATGAACATATCAGAAGGCTCGAAGAGGTCGTTCAAAACACAGACGGTTGGACAACAATAGGCAACACCGCAAAAACCTCCAACCGTCCATTCGCGGAAGCAAAAACACAATCACCACCACCAATCACGACTCAAAACAGATTTTCTGTATTAGACTACTACAATGAGTTTCCTTGCCTTCCCAATCCTCACCACCCCCACCCATCATCGACACTAGTGTTGGTATCGAGTGATTGGATGAATCAACGATTCTTTCCCGCCTTTTCAATCGTTGGAATCGGTTGCAATTGGTTTACCAACTATTACTACGGTAGTTTGCTCTCCTCCCGCACACGACAGTACAGCGCTAATGTGTCAATGTTTTTGCATTTGTTTAGTCGTCACATAATATATGGAAGGAAAGTGTTTCTTCTGGCGAAGTGTTCTTTTCTCTATAAAAATTGTTGTTTTCCGGTGTTATATCATTTTGGCGGTATGTTGAGTTACACTTGACAGCGAAGTTAAATTACCTACGAAACTTCAATAGGAAGGTGTCTGCCTATCATTTACTACTTATTTGATGTGGTTATGGTGAAATATTCTGTTCGTAGTTACTTTTCGCTATGAAAACTTTTCAAACCTTTGTATTTTTCTGAATGAAGTTTTTTTTTTCATTACAGGAGTGAATCGTTAAATAGTTTCTCTAATATTGAAAAGTGCAATTGTAATACGTGAACAGCATTGAAAAACCTTTGTTTAGAAAAATTAACAATTTGATGGGATATCGCTTGTAATGAATGAAGGGAAAAGTGGTACAAATTGGAAATGCTAAAAGAAGTGTTGCATGTTAAGGAAGAATTTACTACTTTCAGAATGAAAAGTATATATTGCTGTTGAAGACGAGGACTGTAATTCTTTTGCAAGTTGTAAAAGGAAATGAAAAAAAAAGATTAACATCAAATTCTTTAGGATTTTATTAAAATCAAACAAACTTGAATAATTTGCATAGTATTACATCCTTGTAATTTTTATTGGAGGAAAATTAACAATAATATATTACCAGAAATTATATGTAAACTTCGTTGCTGTTAGATATTCACATAACATAATTTCCTAATGAAATACCAAAATCCCAGAACTTTTGGCAATGACTACTTTCCAATTACTGAAAGACTCTAGTAACTTTTGCAATCAATTTTTTTTTTTGTTTTTAGAAAATTCTGTTGTTAGAAAGTAAATTAGTAAAGAATATTATCTTCTCCAAATAAAGAAAGATGACAAAAGTATTCATTTTTGCAAGATTCTTTTTAACATTCTATGGGGCCTGAAGAACTAGTTGCTTTTCTGTACAGAAAACGTGGCACAAAAAAATTCTGATGTTGTAGGAAATAGTGGATAAAGAACAAATGGCTCAAGCTTGTACATGTTAATGTGCACTCCCCAAAATTAATTTTTTCTACATTGCAAAGGTTATACTTTATTACAATATTCATTATGATAGCATTAATTTTATTATGAAGCACTGTAGGTTGCTCAAGCTTAAGACCCATTCAGGTTAACCAGAACCTAACAATAAGAAAACAGAGATAACATTATTTCATAAAAATAAATTTGGAAAATTAAGAAAACTAAAAATTGCAAAAAAAAAACCAATAAAATAAATTTAAAAAGAAATAACTCACATTAAGAAAATCGTAAAGGCAGGCGGGCATTCTCAGTAATGCACAAGTGGGAAACCCACCTTCCCTTTCATCTTCATCCCATCAGTGCTCATCTTGTAAGACCAAATTCTTCCTGTGTGTTGCAAGTTACAATGTTTTTGTTTTTTTTACGAGAAATAATTTACTTCACCTATATATCTAATAGCAATAAAAGCAGTTAAAAAGTTTCAATGTAGGATTTTCTAACATACTCCACTGGAAAGTAATTGTCACAGATGACTGATTCCATTCTTTCATGCTAATCTGCTGCTAAAACAGAAAAATATTAGTTTGTATGTTTATTTTTTTTCTTCTAATTTTATTATTATTATTATGTAACAATTTCTCTTGAATGTGAATTGTCATTGATGGAAAGCCAATTGCATTAAATTACTAACAGGAGGGTCAAAATGTTCTGTATCTCTTATTCAAATACTTGAATAAATCCAATTCTTTGAATATTTTTCTTGAAAAGAAATCAGTTTTCTGTTTCCTTAAAACTTTTCTGGAGACAAAATGAACAAAACAGAACTTTCTGGAAACAAAAAGGAGGCCAGAGCATTTACGATCCTATTAAATGTTAATCCACACCTGTAAGAGAAGAAAAGAGATTACATTATTTCATAAAAATAAATTGGGAAAATGAACAAAGCTTGAAATAAGCTGCAAAAGACAAAATTAAATTAAAAATGACATACTTGATGAATGTAATGAATTGCACACTGTAGCATTCTCAGTGATTATGGACTATGTATATGCCAGAAAGGTACTGCTCTCCTATTTACCCTTATCACTTCAGTGCATTTCTCCATTCCATTTAGCAGCTGAGACATCATTGCCACTGAGCAGCGACTGACCAGGAGGTCCTGTAGTTCATCAGTGGCGAATTTAACATTAGCTTTTCAAGCTAAGGTGGAAATCAGCCACTGCCTGGTAGCTACCAACTGCTCTGTTCAGAAGTTTTCCACAACTTCTCCAATCAATGCCAGGTGAATGGCGGAGCAGTACCCTAGTAAACAAGCCACAGACTGCATGTGATCTTTCCTTCCTCTTCCTTGTCCTATCCTTTCCCCTTCCCACATTTACACTTACATGGACTATCCCACCGCACATGCCAGGAGACTAGTAGTGAGCTTAGAGCTGATCCTGGCTGGGGCAGTGCTATGTTGGAGAAAATCTTTGAGAGTATAATCCCCTGCAATGTGATATGTAGGTAGGTGCAAGATCTCACCGTCCATGGGGAGGATCATTGCCACCTCCAGCCATAAGAAATCATTCTTGACACTAAAGGGATTAATTACCATAGTAGGTGACATGTCCCTAAATATCAACCTCCATTCCATAGCTCCTCTTCTACCCCCAAATTCTTCCTATATGACACAAAGGCAAAAAAATTAAGACTGGCGCTCATGGACATTTTAATAATACAAATAATTTACATTACCTATTAATTTGTTTTAAAATTCACTGCTTGCCCATGAAAATTGAGTTATATGAAAATATATATATATATATATATATATTTTTTTTTTCCCCTGAATGTTCAGTCCGAGCAAGAAGAGTTTTCTGGAATAGGAATATTTATGATAGAAGTGTCTGACAACTGTAGCAATTAAAAAAGTAAGAAATATTGTGCAATTATTCCAATGCAGGATTTTCTAACATAACCCACCTGTCTTGATCTCGGTTGACAGATTCAATTGCAGAAAAGTGCAGAAGTATCTTCTGCATCCACCACATTTCTGCTGTGGGCGTACTAGCTAAAATCAAAAAATATTTATAATGTATCTTAACATCCTTTTTGTTTACATTTTATTATTAATGTTATGTAACTATTTCTGTTGTGACTGTCACTGAATGTAAGCACAGTCAAATTGCATATATGTACCAAAAGGAGAGTGGATATGCTTTGAACCAATTTTTAAAAAACAAAATATTAACTCTTAGAATATTTCTTGGTAACGTAATCAATATGACCTGTCTCCATTAAACCAATTTCTGAGACCAGAACTCTCAGCAAACAAAAATTGCAAGAGAGGGCAGTTTCTGTCAGCCAAGGAGCCAAAGTGATAGATTTTATCCAAATTTATCAAAAACTATTCTACCTATTAAACTGTATTTTGCATAAAGAATCTACATTAATTTCAAAACCGTATTTTGATAAATTACTCAGCTAAATTGTGGGAAGTAGAGGATATACTTTTATCAATGTATCTTTGTTTTCATTATGTGTATAAATATGGCATAAATTTGAAAATAACATTAGTGGAAGGAGAAAAAAGGCCATATTACTCATAAGACATGTGATCTTCTCTGAAAGAAAGCAGCGCAGTAACATTACTAGTTCATACACCCAACATTCTTGACAGTTGTCAGAGGAAAAAAAGGCAACTTTATGGATATCCTTTTGGTAGGAAATGAGGTGGTACTCTTACCTTGAACAAAAGGCAATGAGAGGTTTCAAAAAATGATTACAGAAACTTCTCATTGCCTTTAATGAACATCAACGTGGAAGCTTTGCTCGGCGACAAGTTGCTTCTCCTGTCAGTAATAATGAGCCCAGCTTCGGAGAAAAGCCTTTCACATGGAACAGAAGTGGCTGGTATACATAGGTACTTCTGAGCCATGTCCTTCAGGCCTTTCTCCGTTTCTCCCTCCCAGAATTCAATGGGATCCATGGTGATGGGAACTGGGGGAGTTTCTGTGTACCGCCTCAACTGCAATATTGCACTGGACGTGGCCGTTGCATGGTCTTCCTCCTCCTCCTCAATGAGGAATCTAAATATTTCAGGGCCCGCCCAGTGCTCGTTGAGGCTTCCCTCCCCTGCTGATGACGAGGCTTGGTTTCTGCTCTGCTCATTAAGTATAGCAGTCACCTAAGGATTGTAGAAATTAATATAAGAAATACAACTAGTAATTTGAAGAATTTCACAACTGATACATAGTATTAACTTTGCACAGTCACTTCTGTTTTCCAACTTTGTCAGTGAATCAAACAAAAGCAACCATTGGGTGCGTTGTACCCCCACAGTAATATAAAACTACCTGTACTCTTCCAACTTTACATTGGCCTCCATAATGATATTAATCAGTGTAAAACAGTTTCATTTAATAGTTCATAAAATATTTAAGTGTTTCATAACTAAATATTCTAGTTTCAGAATTAGAAATGGTACCAAATGGTTCTCCTGGCTTTTCATTCAAAATTATTTATTGCTATTCATTATTTACAAAGAAACACTATCAAACTGGGTAACTAAGTTCTTTTGTTTTGATGAAATGCTGTGCATGATTTTCAAGAGAAAAAAAAATTCCTTAACGGTCCAAGGCATCTGACAAAATGAAAGATAATACACTATTTTGTGGAGGTACTAGAAAACTTGGACATTTATTTTTTTAAATGCATACACTCCCAAAACATGACACCAGCAGTTCCACTGAAAGATTAAATATTTTTAAACCTAAAACTTTTATCATCCACTTGATATTATCATATCATGTCAATCATATGTTTCTCTAAGGCAAGCACTTCAGTTCCAACTTTTTATGACATGTTTTTAACACGTTAAAACGGTTTCTCGTATTCATGATATGGTTGTTTTTATCAAATATGTATTTATTAAAGAACAATTGCCAGTTTTGCATTAAAAGACAATTTTTCGATAATGAATTTCAGAGAAGTAATTTGAAAAAATCTAAAATTATAGGTCATTAACTAATATTTAAAAGGTGAAACTTACATGTGATAGGGAAAAGTAACCCACAAAATTGTTTCTAGACTTATATCTTCAAAATAATGAATGGAATTTGTAACAAAAAAAGACAACTAACTTTGTTGCATATAATTATTTGTATGTATATTTTTATCTTATATTTTCCCTCATTGTTCCCTGTATAGTACGCTAAACACACATTCACTGCCATTACTTGTTTTGACAATATATATGCTATCTTGAAAGCCATTTTCAAAAAAGATACACAAGGAGAAAGGCTCACTTCATCACATGAAAAGTGAAGCAATATTGAAACTTCAAGCTATTAGAAATGTGATTGCTCACAAGGAAGCTCTGTCTCCTATATAAGTGTTGAGGGATGAACGAAATCAATTCAGTAGAGTCTGGATTGTTACGTAACAGCAACAATAAAGAGTGTTGTCAGTTGAAGATGGAGAGAATAATAGTAGTTTTTTTCCGTAAACTCTTGCGACATCGTTGTCTCTTATCTTCGTTCACCGGGTTTTATTAAGTAATATTTACGGGCACGTCAACTTCTACGGCCATTACACCCGTTAGTGTAGTGAATGCTTTATCCCGGAAGGTGGCGGTGTGCCTCCCCGATTGATAGTGATCTGTCGCCGACCTGTACGTCGGCTCGCAGGGGATTTCCCCCTCCAAGTGTCACCTGGCGGGGCACCGCCCTAGCGAGGACAAACTTTAATCTCCCGGCCCGTGTAGTGTAGTGCATGTGTAAGTAAACGTTGAAGATGGTACAAGGAAGGAAAGGTCACGCGCGCCTGTGGTCGGTTTGTTAAGATGCTGCTCCGGCATTTGCCTGGTATTGACCGGAGAAACCACGGAAAAGCAATTTACGGAAAACGATCAGAGCAGCTGGCTGCTAGAATCCAGACAGCGGCTAAAATCAACTAATAGTATCGAAGATCCGCCACTGTCGGGATTCGAACCCTAGGACTTCCCTATCAGAGTGGCTGCAGAGGGCGGCAATGGTGGCTCTGAGCCAGAAGCAGTCGGTGTCGTTCAGTGCGAGGTCCCAACACGCGGGACGGAGGCGGACTTTCGACCGGTGGGTGACATTCAACCACTATTGAGGGAACTCCAGCGCCGGCCGCTCACAGCCGGAGATTCCCGTGTTTTCTCCGACCAATACCGGGAAGTCCTCTAAAAGGGATCAAGCGCGATAGATCTGTCATCCTCGCCCCACTTTCCCTTTACAGTTGCATGCACAATGTCGGGAAAACAGTTGAGAGTTTCCATCGTGTCCCATCTGAGGCCCGGAATGAAAACTATTTCTACAAACGGTATACTGTGAAGTGTTTACACCCCTCTGAGAGCATGCAGGAATGATGTACGTATCGTCCGTCAAAGCAATTTGCTCACATTACAAATAAACCTCTCTACCCTTACCTTGCGTTCCACTGCCTGTCTCACGTCATCAGCCATCCCCTGCAACATGAATCCCCTCTTCTTGAATCTGGGGTCCAGGAAAGTCGCAAACTGCGTCAATTCTTTTGAGGACTCATAACGATGGAGTCGTGTTTGAATTTCCTGGACGACTTCCGCTTTGAAATCAGCCCCCGTAGGAGTCGTTGCCACCACTCTGTTGAAAGACTTGACCAGCCCTCGCACCATTGGAATGATGTGTGACGCTGTCACGTACATCTCTCCCGAGAGGCTGGTAGTCACCATTTCAAATGGTTCCAGAATGGCGACAACGTCCTTTAAAAGCAACCAGTCGTCGGCTGAAACATAAAAATAGATGTTAAAACACTATTTTTTTAATATACCAGGATTATACACGTTAACAAATGTAATTTCAATTTCAGGCGTTAACAATGACAAAAAATAATCACTGACCAGTCAGAGCTTGCGGCGCGTTGCCCAGCTGAGACTGCACAATGATGAGATGATCTTTAACTTCGATCAATCTTCTCACCATTGCCAGCCTGCTGTTCCAGCGGGTCGGAACCTGCTGGATTAGCCGCAACTCTGGAGCGTTTGCCGAGCGTTGCTGGTTGCGGAGGCGATCGGAAGCCAGGGTGCTGTGCCTGTTTAACACGTACATTTCAACATTGCGTATCTTTCATCCTTTAGATACACATATATTTAAAAAAAGACCCGTTAAAACTTACTTAAAAAAACTGACAATCTCTCCACATTTCGCCAGGAGAGCTACCAATCTCTGCACTCTAGCGGTGGCCCAATAAATAACCAAATGCAAAGTATGTGCCATACACGGCAGATGGGAGATTCTTAAATCCGAAACTGCTTTCTGCATGTAGGCGGCATTGTCAGTTACAATGGCCGCTACCTGAAATACCATTAAAAGAATACTTTTGGGGGCCGTCCATAAATTACGTAACGTAAATTTGGAGTATTTTTACTATCCCTCTCTCCCTTGCGACAACAGCCCCCCCCCCTTGTAAATTCAAGAAGTGAAAATAAATTATTGCACAATAAAAACAATTTGTATTTTTATTACACTTGTGTTGAATATTATATGAAATGATAATTAAGGTAGAAATTTGTTGGCGATGCTCGCTGCACCTAACAATAAGATTGGAACAAGTTGAGAGTGAAGGAAGAATGCTTAGGCGAGAAATGATCACAAGCAGTGCACCCACCGTCGTAGGTAATAATGCAAGAGCGAGTCTACAGCGCCAATTTAAATCGATTCTAGAATACACTTCAAATCAGTTTTGAATATTTTCTTCGTAATCTTACAAATTCACAAACAGTTGAAAAAATATTTCCATATATTGTAAAAATTTACAACTAATAACTTCAGTTTATTTACGTTTTTAAAACAATTAATTAGTTAATATTTTAATGTTTTTAGCACAGGCCTCGAAAAAGGAATTATTTCAGCAACTGTTGAAAAATGTAAGAAATTAAAAGTAACGGAAACACTAATACCCCCTACCCCTATGTTACGCAGCATAACGCTGCGTCTGACCCCCTCACTTCCTCTTTAGCGTTACGTTTTTTATGGACGGCCCCTTGACACTTGCGTTGACCCAATGCCCAGAGTATCACCACATTATTAGCTGATTGGCCAGTGACATGACCGTTTAAAATTCAATTTTTTTTCAGGCTTAACGTAAAATATCCCCACAATCAAAATACTTTCAGAATTCGTATGGCCTCGGGTTCGGCCAGATCTACAGGTAATATCAATTTTAGAGAAAGTCCCCTGAATTATTTAGATGCTTGTGTTGTGTTATCCGTGGACGGACGGACGTTTTCCCATAACACAATATTTCTACAATATCCAACCCACAAAATTTAGATTCTGACATCACTATGTATTACAGGCAGGAAAATCATACAGGTAGGATCAAGAATTATACATTTTTTATTCAAGGACCAGCACTGTTGTGAAAATATCGCCACTTTTCGCTGCAGCATTACAATACAATTGTCTTTTCCACGTACGTCTGTTTTAGGCGAGGAAGTAAAATTAGGTGGAATTATCTGTCATCGTAGGTCCCTCTTCAAGGGGGTGACGTACAGCTTCTCATGTGTAGAGCAGACCGGACAAACGCTGCAAAGGCGACCCAGCTGATCGTTCCAAGGGCAGAGGTTCCGGCGACGACGGCGAGACCTGTCAGGTGACCAGCTGGCGGATACGCTGCCTGCTGCGCGTGCGCGCCGCGCCAGGCGAACGTTTAAAGCCCGTTGACATGCGAGTCACCGCGAGGGGACCGGGATGTGCAAAACCAATGATTCCACGTGGCAATTTAGTGAAGTAACTCGTCGTTTTGAAAAGTCGGCATTTTCACACTCTACAATGCTGAATTAAAGGAAGTGCCTGAATCTGCTTCTAAATGTGTGGAAAAAGTACAAATCATTGAAGAATCCCGATTATCAAAACTGATCTCCTATCTACTAAATTCCTCTCATTTTTACGTAACTAGGTTCGCTGGCCATCCTTCTTTTATGAATGTACGTACCTTTCCCGTAATCTGCCATTCATCCATCACTCGTTGGAGGTGGGCCGAGATGTTGTCCGCCGAGTGGCTCCCCGGCAGCAACGCTGCGTCCAGGCACCCGGACGTCAACTTGCCAGCGTGCACAAAATGTACGGTCACCGCCTGGAAACTTTGCTGGCGGTTTGACGTCCAGGTGTCTGAGGTCAAAGCCACCCAGCGGGCGCCTAGCAAAGCTTCCCTCAATTTTGCTTTGATCTCCGCCTGGAGCCCCGGGATCAGAGTCTGTAGATAAGCAAGACATAACTAGCTTGATTATTCGTACTGCTACAGAAATCTACACACTATTAAATGAGGCTAACGTGGTGCGAAAGTCTGTTATCTCTTTAATCACCTAACGAAAGATTTTTTAAAGAAATTCGCTTTGTTTGTAAAATAATATTTTAGAAGTCCGTCAAACATGCGGCCTGCGCACATTCCGCTTATCACTGACATGAACGTTTTAGATTTAAGAGAAGTGCTAAAATAACTCTATTACTGTTAAGTCTTAACCATCACTTACTAAATATATCATTTAAAATTTACTTACGTTTGACACTGTTCGCCGGCATGGCAGCTGGTAGCGTGGATTAAGTTGGCTTACCAGCTCCTTAAAGCCTGCTTCCTCCACAATCCTAAAGGGCTGGAAGCTCCTGGCGACGAACAGTGCCACATATCTGTCTATCGCCTGGGCCTCCAGGCTGCTTCGAGGCAAAGGGAGGACGCCCTCTGTTAGCTCCAGCCCCTGATCCTGTTCGGGGTGACGCCGCCGTATGTGGTCTCGGAGATTAGAGGTACCACCAGAAGTAGAATATGGATGGTTACATATTCTACATCTGGCGGAACTTCCATCTACCCTCACGAACACTTTCCATACAGGCGACGTTCTCCTAGAGGACATTTCCGTTGATGACAGGAGCGCGCGGACGAAGAAGAGGACACCGAACCGAACCCACGCACGAGTATCACCTCAGGGCAGAGCAGGCAGCGAGCGAATGAGAAATTATCGCGGGCAGCGAAGCCCTTTTATAAACTCGATCCACCGCGTATTCTACCAACCTTCGAAGTAATAATTACGCGGGATTCCTTAACCACGTGGACTACGATTTACTAAGGATATCCATGTCAATTAACATTAGTTTCCCAACACAACCATTAATTAAATAATGTTGGAAATTGGAAGAGTAATAAAGGGTGGAGATAACTTCATGACAATAAAAATTTGAAGAAGCATTGGGTAGTATTTTCATATTTATTAATACAAATTTGAAATTAACATGTGCTTGCGTTCAATGATTTTCACACTATCAAATTCATATTACATGTAGTATTTTATAATGCACGTACCTTACAAGCTTTTACTTTCGAACGATATAAGAAATAGTCGTTTGTACTTCAGCGAAGAAATATGTTATAATCTAAAATAAGTTTTTTATGTCTAACATTAGTTACTTCTAAAAATTAGTAAATTTTAGTTAGAAAAGTATCTAAAAATTGTTCGCAATGCAGACGGTAATTTTCTGAAACACTTTTCCCGCGAAATGAAAGGCTAAGCTCATGTTACCTTTCACCTGCAAACATGACATCGTTTTTACGTATGTCACCTTTCTCGCGTCCTCGAAGACAATGTATACTTAGTTAAATATTTTACTCCGATAACATTTAGTCCTTTAAATTGATTCCCGCACTTTCTCGTTCCCGCCGCCGCGCCGCGCCGCGCCAAGGGGTGACGGGCGCGAAAAGACGCCGCCAACGCGTGGTCGGTCGCCTGGGGCAGACGCCGCGTGCAGGATGGCGCGTTGACAGGTGAATGTCAAAGGTCACAAACTCGTCTATGTTCAGCAATGATGCTGGATCTTTGTCGCTGTCTCTGCTGCGATTCTGACCGGAAGGTCCTAGGGATCGAGATCCGACGGTGGCATATTTTCCTCACTAGCTACGTACTAGCTCGACAGCATTCAGCCATTCTCTGGAGAATTCTAGCTGCCGGCTGCACTGATGGGTAGTTTTCTGTGGTGGATAAATTCTTGGACCATGGACCCGCGTTCGATTTCTCCTTCCCAATACCGTCTTCATTCCCTCCTTTGCGACGAGCGATGGTACGATCATTCGCCCTAGTACTCCATTGATTACAAACGTGTTTGTCGACCCTGAGAGATGTGGAAAGCAGCGACTAATTGGTTGGCCATAGGGTCTAAATGTGGTGAGAGAATCTAGTTCCGAATAAAACTTACAGAAATATTCCACTTCATTTTTGATACCAAATGTTTTGTTGGATTGTTGTCAGCTTGTTTCCGGTAATAAAAATGACTGTGGCAGCCTTCTTTTCCGATCTTTTCTCACCCGTTTTGAGTGAGAGTGTGTTTTCTGTGAGATTCACCAACAGCATTTCTTGAATTGCAATGTTTCCTGACTTTCTTGGTTGTTGTACCTTAAAGATGAGGAATTGCTCATCATTAGGGCCCGGAAGTGTATGAAAAATGATATTTTAAATTATGTACTTTATATTATTCTAATGACGAAATGATTACAAGACACGACGAAATGAAAAGAAAATAGTTGGGTTAGTGTACAGTAAAAACTGTCTAAGACGGACCCTGAAGGTTCATTCAAAATGTCCGTCATGGCAAGTTTCCGACTTATACAGGGCCAAAAATTCACCACATAACTCAAGTACAGTTTTTCAAATTAATTTTGTTAGAGAAACAAATTAAAGAAAATAAGCACAACTTATCAATTAAAATATTGCAGGAAATGAAATAAATCAACAGCAAAACACACAAATATAGTAAAAGCATCTATTCCGCATTTTACAAATTATTTTAGCATATATTCCATTTGCTGCGCTAGGATGGAATTCCCAGTTATTATTCCTATCAAAGTACTTATTGCAAGAACTGGAGTGATCGCTCTTCGCCTCTATCTCTCTCCTCCACATCTGATTGTCAAGGTCAATGCTGCAAATATACTATAGTTCGAGGGTTGCATGGGAATGGATCTGCAGCCTACGATAGCGTGTGAAAGACATGTACACCGTCCGAAAACGTAATGCGTACCAGTCAAAATTATACTTTTTCGCTTTACTTTGTAAGAAGAGAAAGTTGAAGAATTGTGCCCTATATCTGCCAATTTTTTGTATAGAAAGCCTCTCACAGCCGGGCCCAGGTAACGAAAAGATGGATAAATATTGTTCCTACTTGTAGTAAATTACGTCCTCTTAACTCATTATGGAACCGCATTCCATATATTGTGAGTCCTTGATACCGGAAATTCGATTGTCGGCTAAACGTGGAAGTCGACGCTTTCTGGGAGCCCCCGGCCGTCCTGGGGCAATGGGGCGGGCCCACGACTGCGCCTCACGGCAGCTGATACAGCGCCAGCCCGTGTTCGAGCTGAAACAAGGCGAAGCCTCACTAGTCATTGGTCCCGTAAGTGTAGTGCCTGTTTTTATCGCGGGTTGTGGCGGTGATCTTCCGCGGGTTGGCCAGATCTGCTCCGACCTACGTGGGCTTGCGGAAATTTTCCCCAACCAGGTATCTCTCTCCAACGTGGCAGCGTCCCAGCGGGAACAAGTTCTAAGCTCCCGGCTGGTCTCCCGGTATGTGTGGTAGTGTAGCCCGTGTAAGTGTAAGTAAGGGGTGAGGATAGGACAAGGAAGAGGAAGGAAAGATCGCTCGTGGCCCTTGGCCAGTTTGTTAGGGTACTGCTCCGGCATTCACCTGGAGTTGATCGGAGAAACCACGGAAAACTACCAATCAGAGCAGCCGACTTCTAGAATTCTCCTTCAAACAGCAAATGAATTCGTCCCAGCGGTGTAGGTAGTTTGAAAAATCCTGCGACCGTCGGGATTCGAACCGTAGGACCTCCCGGTCTGAGGCATTTTAGTGACAAGAAAGAAGAAGAAACTCGAAGCCCTGCGAGTTTCAAACAAGTATTTTCATTTTAGGTGATACTTTACATAAAACCTCTACACATTCTAAATTTTCTTAAAAATGCTCCAAATTCTTGTATTAAACTTTTTTCTGGGATATCGTAAACGAAGGTTTCGAGGTTTGCCACCTCGAAAAATATTAGCTTCACAAAAAAATTGATAAAAAAATTGGTTGTATTTCAACAACTACTCGGATTATAAAGTATTGAAGGCTTTCACGGCCGGAGTCAATATTCTTGTTGTCTTCCGGGCTGATGGGCCGTGGTCCAATTGGCTTGGAACTGCCAAACGTTTCGCCCACGACTGCGGTGGGCATCTTCAGTGGCGAGGTCTCGGGCGAAGTGTCCGGGACAGCGGCTTACTGGCGACTGACGTCGTGCTGGTCTCGTCCGCGGTATTAATAGGCCGCGGGTGGTGGTGGTGGAGGGGGTGGTTTCGCGCTATAATAACTACTCGGATTATTGAAAGACCTTCGTACTTAAAATTTATGTAGATATAATTCTCTACAAATCATGTATTCGCCATCTATTTTACAATCCTTTTAGGCGTTAGAGGACGCTGATAAGGGCGACTTCTTGGAGCCGTGGCCAATAGAGGAGAAAAGATCTCTCCCGCCTTCTAGTATCTCGGGGCGCTGCTCTAGCTTCATTGCATAATGATGTTGTATTGCAAACGACCATTACGAATGATTTATTTGCCTTGTTAATGATTAAAGTTATTTTACCCGCGGAAATAACAGAGAAGCTTTTACTCGCACGTGGTATTTGCATACCTCAACCGTAGAACACCACAATATGACGGAAACGAGAGGAAAGATGAGAAAAACACTTTCTGCACAATGCAATATGTTTACATAAAATTATAATAATTATTGTTTTCTAAAATATATAATATACATATTATATAAGTTATTAAAAATGTTATATACAATATTTTCAACAACAATAATTTCTGTCATGTGCTGATGATGCAATTGAGACGTAAAAGAAAACTAAAGAGGGAATTTTAGGTATGAAACACAGATGCAGGATAAGAAATATACGATAATTATTGTTCTGCAATCTTTGTAAGGGGTAGAGCGCGATGGAAAACTGATTTTTTTCGTCTGGCCAGAGCCCTGTCCCGCCCTAGGATCTCGCGGCGGTGCTCTAGTGTCACAGTGTAATTCTTGAAAACGACTATTAAAAATGAATGAATTAAACCATAAGTTCATAATATT